>MKYO02009009.1:289233-306428 GCA_002013955.2 Citrus medica | reverse complement strand
AATAATAACAATAATAGGTGAAATCCACCTTGCAACTTCCAAAAAAAAAATCTCTGCATTTTTCTCAAACATACATTTTATTTTCCTTATTTCCCTTCTTTGTTAGCCATGTCTCTAGCCTCCGATACGTCATAATAAAAGTTCTTCTTGATTTTAGGGAACTATAGTTTGAAGTAGAAGCTAGTTATATGGGCTAAAAAGATGTAGAGGTGCATAAAAAAAATAAAAATAAATAAATTGGGTTGACTAGTATTTTTATTTGACTTGAGATCGTAGTATTTCTAAACTGAGGGCATATTTCTTTCATCTTGGTGAGAGCATGTGATATCACTTCTTCAATATTTTCTCTCAATTACCATTCATTGGAGTAACTATTTTTATTGGGTTTAATTTCTTTGTGAATGTGTCACTACTCTCAGTGAGATTTTGGGGTTTGACATGTCATTCTTGAAAGTAACTATGACAATCTATTAGGCTGATTCATGTGGATGGTTGATGTGGGTGTAATGTTTCTTTAGACTGAAGATAATGCTTATGCTTTTATTTGATTGTTATCATTAGTCTGATTGAATAAACACGAGTGTTTAAAAAAATCATTTTAGATTTGAATTTTGTTTTCGCTTTATTTTCTAGAGACTAGCAATAAGCTGGTTGGGGGGTGTGTTGAGTGTTAGAAAATGCATATTTATAAAGGAGAAAACCGTCCTTTTACATTTCAAGTCTTATTAACAACCCTTACTTTTATGTGTTTAAGCTTCTTGTAATTTAATTATGTGTGTTTTATTTTAATTAAGTATTTTATGTGTTTTAGGGGCATCATAGTCATTTCACAATAAACGAGAGATCAGACAGCAAAACGGACATCACTTTTGAACTCAGGACGGTCCAAAACTTTAGGAGGAGCATAAAAGGAAAAATGGCACTGTTCACATGTACGGTACTGTCTACATTACTGTTCACGACACTGTTCATATAGACGGATCGATGACGTGCCATTGACCGATGATGTGGCATTGACTGATGAGGTGTCACGATCCTATTGGACTAAAATTCTTATGTACTATTGATGGTGATGTGGCAGCATATCAGTAGACCAAAAATCTCGCGTACGGTATACGCATCACACAGGATTATTTTCAACCAAACCGCGTTACTGTTCAACCCGGGTCAAACCGTGTTACTGTTCATCCGCGTGGTCAAACTATGTACTATTCACGCGTACTGTTGACTAATGACGTGGCGCAATCCTGAGCGTCCAAACTGTTTTTAATCCGATGGCCATGATTTACTCGATGTATCTATAAAAAGGGGACTTCCCCCCTAATTTCATATCTCTAAATCCATTTTTTGTAATTCCTTCTTCATCTTGTATTTTTTTACGTATTTTAATAAATTTCCATTTTGCCCCTAGTTCAATTATGAGTAGCTAATTTTCTTTCAAGCTTGGATTGAAGGTGAAGTCTCAACATATGTCATGGGTTTTATTTGGTAAATTTATTTCTCTTCCCCTCTAGTTTTTGTGGATGTTTTGACTTCTCGTCGACAAATAATAATAAGCTTGTCTAGATACCGCCCTGGTTTCACCGGCTCCCTAGTACAAGGTTATTATTATTTGGCACGATAAACCCTTAGCACCATATTGATTAGAGTGTGGTTCATGAGGTGTGGATTCCTCCTTCATGATTTAATTGGTATTAATAAGGAATTTTTAGCCCATGATGCATGTTGATACGGATCCAGATACCCAAGTACGTCATTTCAATAGAATTCTCTTCAAATTATTCTCACCATTTTAATTCCAATTTTAGGATAATCCAAATCATTTTCACTACAAATCTAATCTCCCATTTAGAAAATTAATTCTACACACAATTAAAATCCACCTCCTCGTGGGATCGACACTCGTCACCATTGATCTATTCTACAATAGATTCGTGCACTTGCGAGTTCAATAAAATTTGCACAACAAGGACCATCACAAACAACTTTCCAAATTTCATAATCTAGTGCTTGTAAATAAATTCTCATCCTAGTTTTCCAATACGGGTAGTCATTTCCATCAAAGAATGGTGGTCTAATTGTGGATTGTCTTTCCCTAAATGTTGAGTCATATTGGGTTGCCATTGATCTTTAACTCTAGATAGTTAAGTCTACACAAGAGCACCTCGCTCTTATACCAAATGAAATACTAACTAAGCAACCCAAGAGGGGGGTGAATTGGGATTTAAAAAAATAAGCTAAGCAAACCCCACAACAATCCAATCTAATGCCTTAATAAATTCGAAAACAATAAATTCAATGAAAGCAAAATAATAAATTAGCAAGGGAAAAAAAAGCAAACTCAAGGTTTTTACGTGGTTCGGTAATCCCCGCCTACATCCATGCCTCTAAGCACACCAGGCTTGAGGATTTCACTATCCGAGTCTTTCCAAGGCTTTAATCGTTTACAATTGACTTCAAGGTGTCAATGAACCTTTACAACAAGAGATTATCTCTCCAATCTCTTTACCCCAAGTGTTTCTCACACTTGTACACTCACAATTTGATGAGAAATAAAAATTACAACAATGAAACTCTCTTTAAGAGTGGATATACAAATTGAAGAACAAAGATGTAAAAAAAAGCAAACTCAAGGTTTTTACGTGGTTCGGTAATCCCCGCCTACATCCATGCCTCTAAGCACACCAGGCTTGAGGATTTCACTATCCGAGTCTTTCCAAGGCTTTAATCGTTTACAATTGACTTCAAGGTGTCAATGAACCTTTACAACAAGAGATTATCTCTCCAATCTCTTTACCCCAAGTGTTTCTCACACTTGTACACTCACAATTTGATGAGAAATAAAAATTACAACAATGAAACTCTCTTTAAGAGTGGATATACAAATTGAAGAACAAAGATGATTTAATAAATGATGATTTACGAAATTCAAGCTCAATATATGTTGTGTGCACTTGTTTTTGCTTGCCAAGATTACCAAAAATGAATTGGTTTTGAGTTTATATAGTTTGAGCTCAAAAACTAGTCGTTATGCACATTTTGGTAATAACCGGCTTACCATTTATGGACATCCGATTAGCCACTTAATGTTACCGTTACAGCCACAATTTTGAATTTTTGAACATCCGGTATGCCGCTTATGAAATCCGGTTAGCCGTTTAAGTTCCATAAACATTCTACCTAAATCCGGTCTACCGTTTGTCAGGATCCGGATAGCCGCTTGCTACAGTAACTGCTACAGTGAAATATTTTTCAAAATTACAGTTTGACCTTAAAACTTTATAAAACTATATTATGATCCAAAATGTTATGAAAGCTTTCAAATAGGTCTAATTTCAGAATTTTTAAATAATGCTTTGTCAATCCCAAAACTTTTTAAAATTATGATTTCACCCAAACTATGTGAAATTATAGAATGACCCAAAATATTTAAATAGCTTCAAATAGGTCCAAATATGAAATTTTAAAACAGTATCAAAGGTTTTAAAATACTTTCATTTTAGTCCAAAACACTTTAATTCCATAACATCATTTTTCCATTAAATATGAAACCTTTTTAATGTGAAAATATTGATTTATTTAAAAAGAAAATAATTTGAGTTTAAAAGATTAATCATTCTTAATCTTGTTTGTTATCATCAAAATCAACATTATGGAAACATATATGTTAACACATTTTATAATTGTATGAAGAGATAATAGTCCCTAAGTGAGATTGCACCATTGATTGGTACAGATTACTGCATTATAGTTTACAGACCCATAAATTTTTCTTATAAATGCAGAACAGGTACTAAGGACGACATAAATCCTCATGGGAACGAGAGTCATGGGGATTTTTCCTAATCGGAGAGGGTACGAGAATTATTTTAAACCTAATTTCTTATTCGGGGAAGGGATGTAGATGATTTTTTTGCCAAATTTCTTATTCAGAAAATGGACAGGGATGAGATGGAATCCCCATCCCCTCCTGATTTCTCCATTTTCCCATTTTAATTTTATAGAATTGTTAATGAACAAATAATAAATTTAAATTATAAAAAAATAAATATTAGTATAAATAAAAAATATCAAAATCTTTATACAAATATACTATGAAACTGTCAAGCCTAGTTAACTAGTTGTAGTCCTAAAATATTATTCGATCAGGCATTATTCAAAAGGCCTTGGCCCAAAATTTTTGTTTTAAACTTTTATTTAATAAAACAAAAATTGAAACTAAAGCAAAATCATAAAACTTAATTTCTAAAGCAGCCAACCACCAATGCTCCACTGCAGACATTCATGATCATTAGTTCATTTATTTCATTATTCATAGAAAAGAATTTTTTTTTATAAATTATAGTATTATGAAAATCGACAAAGATAATATTATGATGATTTGAATTTTATAGTGTAACTTTTTTAATAGATTAATGTTAATGTAAGATATATTGTCAAATTCTACTTTTATTTAAGTTTTTTATTTCAATATGATTAAATCAAGTTTGGAAACTAAAAATGTATTGATTATTTGAGAATCGAGAACCCTTGGGGATTCTCTGTTATTGTTCGGGGAGGGAGTGGGGACCTCTTAAGCAATTCTGATAGGGACATGGAGAGGACGAAGACATATACAGAATATTGGGAATGGATACGGGGATGTCAATCCCCTTCCTCCCTTCCGCATTGCCATCCTTAAAAGCTACATGGAAAAAACAAAATCATTTTATTGAGATATTCTTGAGGGGTGTCGGATATTTTAGTTCGTTCCCTTTATATCTTTAAAAAAAACAGCTGGAACATGCTCTTCAAGAACTCAAAAGTGTGGGGGGGATTTTACATGAAAATGCGATAAAAGGAAGAATGACAATATCTATCTACTCAAGAGACGAGTGAACAAAGGGTGAAAACAATTCATAATGCAGCAGCCAAGCGAGAATGGTTAGAGTTTTGCCAATACCCCAGCAATCCTGTGCTACCGGTGGTAAAGGAATTTTATGCCAATTTGGTAAGCCCTGATCAGCACAACATCTGGGTAAGAAATACTCTTGTTCCATTAGACTCCTGTGTTATTAACGGTTTTTATAACTTACATGTTGAGATGACTTGTGAGTACACTAAATTGCGTGATAAGTTAACCCCGAAAAAGTGGACTACTATTTTTACAACCCTGACCATCGACGGGGCATCATGGGTTAATGAGGAAGGGCATGTGGTTAACAGAATCGATTTGAAACCTATTGCTAAGGTGTGGGTGAAGTTTTTGAAATCTAGGCTTATGCCCACCACTCACACTACTACGGTTTCACAAGAACGATTAGTTTTGTTATATGTCCTTGTTAGAGGACTGCCCATCGATGTGGGTAGCATCATTGCAAAAGAAATTCGAGAGTGTGCGACCAAAACGCACAGAACTACGGCTCTGATATTTCCTTCACTTATCACCAGCATTTGTGTAGTTTCAGGTGTTCGTCTTACAGCTAGCGATGAGCATGTAAAAAATGATGGTGCCTTTACGGCACGAACAATTGAAAGAGTTGCTGGCAAGAGTGCTGGAACAACCACTAAACCAGTTGCTGTAACAGGAGCACGACGAACCCTTGGCTTAGAAGAGACCATCCAAGCACTCAGCACCAGTATCCACCAGTGTGTGGAAGCTCAGCAAAGGAAAAATGGTCGGTTTTGGAGCTATCTACAACACCTAGATGGACAACTACACATATTTGCTGACTACATGAAACGCAATTATCGGAACTTCCCTGCTTCCCTACTCCAGCAATATGATTTTGGCACCAGTACCACAGGTGCTCCAGCAGAAAACAGTGCAGAAGCCACTGCTTCAGATGCACCAGCAGAGCCAGTTGCAGTTGAACCACCAGCAGAAGTTGACTCAGAAGATGCTGAACCATCTGACCCACCTGAGGAGGAAGGTGACAAATCTGAGACTGATAGCTCACTCTCAGAGGCAAAGGCTACTTCAGAGCAAGCAGATGAGGAACCACCACTTTCAACCTAGTCCAAAACTAGGAAGCCGCACGTTATTCCAGACGAGGAGGAGGAAGACCCTGACATGGAGCCTCTTATTCCAGCGTTTGTAGGCAAAGGAAAACCCAAGGGTAAAGCTAAAATGACAACACCTCCAGCCTCTGACGATGAGATGGAATAAATCGATGCTAAACTAGCTGCTGCAGCATCCAGAGCCATGCCTACATCTGAGCAAGCCGAACAACTACTCGAGGTCATTGATGCCATCACAGCCGAGGGTCAGGCAGCTGATGAATTAACCCCAAAACCTCCACCACAACCTCCCAGCCAACCTCTCCACACCAATCCAAGGCAACCCAGCAAACGCAAAGGCAGTACATCTGCGGAGCCTGCTACAACAACCCCAATTACAACTCCTCTCACCAGCCCTGCAGCGAAGAAGACAGAGACATTGCCAACCACTTCCCCCAAGGCTTCACCAAAGGGTAAGCTGCGTAGTGCATCCAAGAAGCGCTGAGAGCATCACATTATGGGCTGCAGTCATCACCACAGGGGAGTACTTTTATCTCATTCGTTGCCTATCTATTTGTGGGCTTTTATTTTGTTTGCTTGTGAGGACACAACACCTCTCAAGTTTGGGGGGGTTGATTCTAAATGCATGTGTTTTAAGTATTTGTTTATGTTTGTGTTGTGTGAAGCTCTATTATATGTTATTTGTATAGATTGAAAAATGAAGGTAAATTGAGTGCTATTTATGAGAACGCCAAGTAGAGGTAGTTATAGATAAAAGTGATTTTTTGTCCCAACCCTTAGCCCGTGATTGAGTTGTATGAGACTGCTAGAGCAAAACCACAAGGAATAGAAACAAAAGTCCTAAGTTTTAGAGAGAGAAGCATGTTGATTGACTGTAATAGTTATGAAATACAACTTTGCTCCAATGACTTAAGTTGCTGAGTAACCAGATCTGAGTATGCACCCCATATGCAGAAGTGTGTAAAAAGGCAGCGAGAGTTATGAACAGTGCTGTAGTATATATTTGTTATAAAAAAAAAGAGGTTAAAGGCATATGTCTGCTGTCTAAGGCATTGAGTAACCAGGTCTGTTCATGAGCCCCATGTTCAGTCTTGAGTCAAAGATATCTTGAGATAAGACTATACCACAGACAGTGCTGCAGCACTTCTGATCTGGGCATGGTTTGAGTAATTGGGTGTCATCATTACAAGTGATCGACATTCATATGAAAAATAAATGTTACAGTAAGGAAGTTGATTATCCCCCAAGGTATCAAAGTTAAAGCTATTACAGTTTGAAAATGTGGAATTTATGCTACCTTTGTTTAGAATGAAGTAGATCACTGCTGAAATTTCAGCAATCCTTTGGTAATGTTACAGCATATCAGGAATTCAATCATAAAGGCAGCACACACACACTAAGGACAGAAAGAAGTTTAAGTCTATGACTGATCTACTATGGGCATTTTGTATGATGGGGATTATAATATGAAGGTCGAAGAATCTGTGCAAAGAAATGTGATAAAAGAACTAAAGTTGTGTGCATGTTTGTTTGCGGGAAATGTTGGTATGTGTCAGTACTTGAGGACAAGCAATAGTTTAAGTTTGGGGGTGTGATAACTCTAGGAAATGAGAGTTATTACAGCTGTCCTAGACTTAAATAAAGGGCATTTAGAGAGCAAATAATGTGTTTTATTACATTTTGGTAACCTTTTGCATAAACATTCATTTTAGTTGAGTGATGACAAATTTTGCTTGAATCATAGTAATTTATGCTAAAAACATATTTTAATTTGTTTGTTTTAGATTTATGAAAGGATGCGGAGACAGTAGATGAGAACGAGGAGGAAAGAAGGTGGTCACAAAAGAAAGAAAGCACAATCGGAAATAATACAAGTGCTGTTGCAGATGTTAGAGCAACCAGTGCTGCAGTAATCTGTGAGTGAATTGGGAGAAAATATAGGCGCGGTCAGCAATTAAGTCACGATCTGTATGTTTCCTAACTTAAACACATGCACGCTCATGGGTTTCGGTTTTAACCTAATACTGGAATATATATATAAAGGAGGCATATATCACAATTGCGGAGGTGGAGAATTACAATCATCAAAATAAGAAAAAAATCAATTACAGAGGCGAGAAGAAAGAGAGGATTGAGGAGTGCTGTTCGGTATCGTTGAAAAGCCGAGGAGGATCCTGGAACATTCATCGTGCTCAATCCCATCTTATTTTTCTTCCTTTGATTGATTAGATGTATTATGGGATCAGTATATTCATGTTTATATTTTTCATTCAGAATTTGAACTAAATTTAAATGTGGTTGAGTGACAAATAATCCAATGGGTTCTTGACTGTTTCTATATGTTGCTATGATGATGTTGTAGCATTATACTCTAAAAGCTTTTACAAACATAATTGTTATTTCGGTTGACCACCCATTTAATAGTTTTAGTTAAGATAGAGCAGCAAAAGGGCATGTCTTAGCGGATATTATTAGAGTATTACTTGTTCTTAAGTTGAGTTTCCTGGATTAGGTTATCCTAAATCCCATAAGGGCAATACTTGAATTAAGATTTGTGATAACCTAGATATAAGCGTTCACCTTGTAGGGTAGAGAGATTAGAGGACATAAAGCCATATATTAAATTTATGAGCAACTGGTCATTGTTAGTGGATTTGAGAGTATGAGATTTCCAACATGCGATAACTGCGGAAGCAGATTTGTTCTACCCAGTACTGCAGCACTTATCATAAGTAACTGGTGCTAATTCGGTAATCAACAGTCACCCCATTAGGAGAGTTTGATCATTCAACTACTACGTTCTCTATTTGATTCTTAAACATAATTAACTTAGTTTATTTCGTACAAGTAATAGTTTATTTCTACTTCTCATAATCATTGGTTACGGGAGGATAATGTGACAAGTGTTTGTTATGATCTTTAATTGATTGTGTTATTGTGGTTGCTTTAGCATTTTTTAGTAAACATCAATCCCTGTGGAGACGATCTTGAATACTCATTACTTTATTACTTGTTGTGTCTACTTGCACTTTGGCATTGATAATAATTAATTGTAAAAATTAACCAACAAGTTTTTGGCGCTGTTGCCGGGGAATGATAGATTATTTCTGAAGTGTAAAGTTAATCGTGATATCACTAAACTAAACTTGATTCATTCTATTGTTTGGCAGATCTGTACGTGCATGCGCAAGGACGGATCTGTGATATTTCAATTCGATTCTGAGATTGAACGGACTATCAGGAGATTGCGAAGAGAACAAAGAAATCCAAAGACTATTACAAGCATGAATAACTTGCAAGATGAGGGAAATATGAATCTTCACGAGCCTTTAAAACCAGCCAACATTCAAGAAGAGCATAATGAACATGCCAACGGGAGACAGCCAGGAAATAACAATATTATTTACATGGCAGACGACAGGGACAGAGCTATACGAGATTATGTCATGCTAACTCCTCAAGTGGTCCACCCTAGCATCATCAGACCTGAAGTAGATGCTGCCAACTTTGAGTTAAAACCAGTGATGTTTCAAATGTTACAAACAGTTAGGCAATTTAATGGTTTGCCAAATGAAGATCCTCATCTCCATCTTAAATTGTTCTTGGAAGTAAGTGATGCTTTCAAGATTGCTGGAGCAACGCAAGATGCCTTAAGGCTGAGGCTTTTTCCCTACTCCTTAAGGAATCGGGCAAGAGCATGGTTAAATTCATTACCATCTGATTCCATCACTGCATAGAATGAATTGGCTGATAAATTCCTAATGAAATATTTTCCACCAACAAAGAATGCAAAATTACGGAATGAGATTACATCCTTCCATCAAATTGAAGATGAGAGTTTGTATGAGGCTTGGGAAAGATTTAAGAAATTACTCAGAAGGTGTCCTCATCATGGTATCCCCTGTTGCATTCAGTTGGAAACTTTCTATAATGGATTAAACCCGAGTACAAGGTTAATGGTGGATGCTTAAGCAAACGGAGCCCTGTTATCCAAATCCTACACTGAAGCCTATGAAATTTTGGAAAGAATTGCCAACAATAACTACCAATGGCCTTCAGCTAGGCAACCAGTAGCCAGAGGATCATCAGGGGTACACAGCATTGATGCAATTACAGCCCTATCAGCTCACGTAACTTCATTAACTAACATGGTAAAAGCTATGACAGCTGCTCCAGCAACAGTAAAGCAAGTTAATGAACTTTCTTGTGTTTACTGTGGTGAAGATCATGATTTTGATAATTGTCCAAGAAATCCAGCCGCAGTAAATTATCTGGGTAACTGCAATCGACAACCTCAGAACAACCCATATTCAAATACTTACAACCCAGGCTGGAAACAACACCCAAATTTCTTATGGAGTAATCAGAATCACAATGCTCCAGCATTGAATGGACTAAGTAGAAACACACAGCCACAACCACCTGGTTTTCATCAACAAACCCAAAGGCAAAAGCATGTCAGTCAGGATCCAATCACTTCATTGGAAGTATTAATTAAGGAGTACATTGCAAAGAATGAAGCAATTGTGCAGAGTCAAGCTGTATCCTTGAGAAATCTTAAAAACCAAATGGGACAACTAGCTACAGCAATGAGCAGCAGAACTCAAGGAAGCTTACCTAGCAACACAGAAGATCCTAGGAGAGAGAGCAAGAACACTGCAAAGTGATTAATCTGAGATCTGAAAAGCATGTTGATATACCATTTGAGGTAACCAAAAATGGGATGGAATGCAATTCAGCTAAAAAACCAACTCAAAAGGGAAGTCTGTTACAGCAGACTCCCCATCAAGACACAGATACAAGAGATCCAGCTACAGCAACTGCAAAAGAAAGTCAACCAGAACTTGCTGAAAAAGAAGTTACAACACTAGTAGCCACAACCTGCACCAACTTAAACAAACAGAGTTTGGTGTCTCCTGAATCTAACCAGCAGTTGAGACATCCACCACCCTTCCCTCAAAGATTCCAGAAGCAAAAACAAGACAAGCAGTTCAACAAATTTCTGGATATGCTGAAGCAATTACACATAAACATACCTTTTGTGGAAGCTTTGGAGCAAATGCCAAATTATGTGAAATTTCTAAAAGATATCCTGGCACAAAAAAAAAGGCTGGGAGAGTTTGAAACTGTTGCTCTAACATAGGAAAGTAGCCATATGCTTCAGAGTAAAATTCCGACAAAATTGAAAAATCCAGGGAGTTTTACAATACCATGTTCTATAGGGAATATGTATGTTGGCAGAACACTTTGTGATTTGGGAGCTAGTATTAATTTGATGCCATTATCTGTGTTTAAGCAGCTTGGAGTAGGGGAGTGCAGACCGACAACTGTCACTCTGCAATTGGCTGACAGATCTCATGCATATCCTGAAGGAAAGATAGATGATGTACTGGTGAAGGTGGACAAATTCATTTTCCCTGTGGATTTCATTGTGCTAGACTTTGAAGCTGACAAAGAAATGCCCATTATACTTGGCAGACCTTTTCTAGCAACTGGAAAGACTCTGATAAATGTACAGAAAGGAGATCTGACCATGAGAGTAAATGATCAACAAGTCACATTTAACGTACTAGAGGCTATGCGAAACCCTGATGAAATAGAAGATTGCAATTTCCTCAGTGTAGTGGACCTTGTTGTAGCAGGCAGAGTGGACAGATGCTGCAGTAATGTACTTAACAAAGTCACCACCTTTGAGGAGGTTGAAGAGGATGATGTTGCAGCAATTCAAACAGACTAGATGAACAAACATCAATCTAATAGGCACAACAGAGCTATTGAACACCTGAATCTTTCAGATAGGGAAGTAAAAATAACTTTACCATCTATTGGATCACCCCCTAGTCTCAAATTAAAAATGTTACCTTCACATTTAAAGTATGCTTATCTTGGTCATAATAACACACTCCTTGTAATCATTTCTTCTACTTTTGATGCAGGTCAAGAACAAAGCCTAGTGGATTTGCTGGGAAAATACAGAAGAGCAATTGGATGGACCACAACAGATATAAAGGGTATCAGCCCATCAATATGTATGCATAAGATCCTTTTAGAAGACTGTTCCAGTAATTCGGTAGAGCACCGGAGAAGGCTGAATCCTATTATGAAGGAAGTGGTAAAGAAGGAAATCATCAAATGATTAGATGCTGGAATCATAAACCCAATATCAGATAGTTCAGTGTGTTCCAAAGAAAGGAGGGATAACAGTAATGGCTAATGAGAATAACGAACTCATTCCT
Organism: Citrus medica; assembly: GCA_002013955.2. NCBI lineage: Eukaryota > Viridiplantae > Streptophyta > Magnoliopsida > Sapindales > Rutaceae > Citrus > Citrus medica. The sequence goes on along the minus strand of MKYO02009009.1, from coordinate 294,192 downwards.
ACAAGGACAGTGACTGGATGGAGAGTGTGTATGGATTACAGGAAGCTCAACAAAGCCACAAGAAATGACCATTTCCCACTTCCATTCATAGATCAGATGCTGGACATACTTGCAGGAAAACAGTACTACTGCTTCTTAGATGGCTATTCAGGCTACAACCAGATTGTTATAGCACCAGAGGATCAAGAGAAGACTACATTTACCTGTCCTTATGGAACATTTGCTTTCAGAAGAATACCATTTGGGCTATGCAATGCTCCAGCAACATTTCAGAGATACATGATGTCTATATTTTCTGATATGGTATAGAAAACTTTGGAAGTTTTCATGGATGATTTCTCAGTTTTTGGGGAAACATACAGTAATTGTTTACACAACTTGGAAGAAGTTCTTAAAAGATGTGAGACGACCAACTTAGTACTTAATTGAGAGAAGTGTCATTTCATGGTACAAGAAGGAATAGTGCTGGGTCATAAGATATCAAAGAATGGTATTGAGGTAGACAAAGCCAAGATAGAGGTAATAGATAAACTACCACCCCCAACTTCAGTGAAGGGAATTAGGAGTTTTTTGGGTCATGCTGGATTCTACAGAAGATTCATTAAGGATTTTTCCAAAGTCACCAAGCATCTGTGTTCATTGCTGGAGCATGATAAACCATTTCACTTTGACAAAGAATGCCTGCAAGCATTTGGAGAATTAAAGAAAGCCCTCATTACTGCCCTAGTAGTCCTATCTCTAGACTGGAGTTTACCATTTGAATTAATGTGTGATGCTAGTGATCATTCTGTGGGAGCAGTACTAGGGCAAATGAAAGATAAGGTTTTTCATTCCATATACTATGCAAGCAAAACCTTCACTCCAACACAAATCAATTACACCACTACAGAGAAAGAGTTGTTGGCAGTAGTTTTTGCTTTTGATAAATTCAGAGCTTACCTAGTAGGTGCTAAAGTAACTGTTTACACAGACCATGCAGCCATCAAATATTTAATTGCAAAGAAGGATGCCAAACCAAGACTCATCATATGGATCTTACTGCTTTAAGAATTTGATCTGGAAATTATAGATAGAAAGGGGACTGAGAATCAAGTGGCAGACCACTTGTCACGGTTGGAAGCAAACACTAGTACATTGACAGGGAAAGGCATCACTGAAACTTTTCCTGATGAACAGCTGTTGGTAATACAGCAAACACAGATGCTACAGCAGTCAGAATCTCCTTGGTATGCAGACTTTGCTAATTATCTGGTAAGTGGGATGCTACCACCTGAGTTGAAGTTTCAAGAGAAAAAGAAGTTTCTTCATGATGTAAGGAGCTCCCAGTGGGATGACCCACATCTATATAAGCTATGCTCAGATCAAGTAATAAGAAGATGTGTTGCAGCAGACGAAATACCTCAAATATTGGAGTCCTGTCATGCTGCTGCATACGGAGGACATTTTGAGGGGCACAAAACAACTGCCAAAATTATGCAATCAGGTTATTTCTGGCCCACTATTTTTAAAGATGCTTATGACTTTGTTAAAGGTTGTGACAGATGTCAAAGAACAGGGAACATAACTAGCAGACGTGAGATGCCATTGACCAACATACTGGAAGTGGAAGTTTTTTATGTTTGGGGCATAGATTTTATGGGACCCTTTCCCCCATCCTTTGGAAACTTATATATCCTGGTTGCTGTAGACTATGTCTCCAAGTAGGTGGAAGCTACAGCAGTACCTACCAATGATGCTAAAACCGTGGTAACATTTCTTCAAAAAAATGTTTTCTCCAGGTTTGGCACTCCTAGAGCAATTATTAGTGATGAAGGTACACATTTTTACAACAAAATCTTTGCTGTAGTAATGATGAAATATGGAGTCAGACACAAAGTAGCAACAACATACCACCCACAATCAAATGGTCAAGCTGAAGTCTCCAACAGAGAAATTAAGAAGATCTTAGAAAAAGTGGTGAACCCAACAAGGAATGATTGGTCTTTACATTTGCATGACTCTTTATGGGCCTACAGAACAGCATACAAAACCCCACTCGGCATGTCTCCTTACCGAATTGTTTATGGCAAGGCTTGTCATTTGCCCCTGGAGCTCGAGCATAAGGCACACTGGGCACTGAAGAAACTAAATTGGGATATGAATGCTGCAGCAGACATAGGAAATGCTTCAACTTTGCGAGCTTGATGAATTAAGGTTATTTTCATATGAAAATGCTAGAATTTATAAAGAGAGAACAAAACACTGGCATGACAAGCATATTCAACATAGGCAGTTCACCCCTGGTCAATTAGTGTTGCTCTACAATATAAGACTAAGGTTGTTTCCGGGAAAGCTCAAATCACGATGGTCTGGCCCATTTAAGTTGTTAAAATCTTACCCTCATGGAGCTGTTGATCTTTTGGATGAACAAACAGGCCACCAAATCAAGGTTAATGGGCACAGGGTTAAGCATTACATACATCCAGCAGTAGAAGGTTCCAAGGAGGTATTACTCCTCCAAGAACCCAGCTATTGAGCAAAGACAAAAGGTCAGGCTGAAGGACCTTAAATCAAGCGCTTCATGGGAGGTAACCCATTGAGGAACCAGCCACTATAAACTAATTGTGATATCATTTGGGTTTATGGATCAATATTCCCCTTTACTATTTTCTCGTTAATATTTTTGTTATTCGTGTTTTGCCATTTTCATCATTTATTTTTGTCATTTTGCATTATTGCATTCCCCATTTTTGATTTTATTTAATCTATCTATTTTCATAAATTTAGATTTAATCTTAGTTTGAAATAAAAGCGCAACTGGATCTCATGTTGACAAGTGCAAGTATCTGGTGGTAGAACTCAGAGGACAACAACCACGTGTCAGATGTTTTGGTATGAATTTTGTACCCGTTGTTGGAATGAACAAAAGGAGGGCTGCAGCAACAATTTTTCCTGTTACAGTAAATTAAATGCTGGAGCCTTCACTCACCGTTGGAGATGAAATCTTGACAGATGGACGCTCATATATGGATAGAAATTGCGGAAACAAATCCCCAAAATCACAGCTTTAATTTCAATAACCGATAATTTTAGGATATGCACACTTAATTCAAATATTTTATTTCCTCAATTATCTCTAATTATTGTAGTTATCCTCACATTACAATCAATTATAAATAGGAGTCACTGTACTCAATGCCCCTGCCACTATTCCCCATCCCCTTTGCAAGTCCAACTCTCCAAGGTCTTAAACTTTTCTTCTCTTGTTATTCTTAGAAACAGTAGCTTCAATCTGTTACTGCTGCAACAATGCCAAGATACAAGACGATAGCCAGCCGCCTCAAAGACCTATCACGATTCCAGAGTTACCATGTTGAGGAAAAATACAAAGAATTCATAGAGCCGCGTCGAATTCTGGAAAAAAAAAAGGGTTTCAATTTCCAGACCAACTCACAGGAATTGTGAAAACAATTCATAATGCGGCAGCCAAGCGAGGATGGCTAGAGTTTTGCCAACACCCTCGTAATCTTGTGCTACGGGTGGTAAATGAATTTTATGCCAATTTGATAAGCCCTGATCAACACAACATCTGGGTAAGAAATACTCTTGTTCCATTAGACTCCTATGTTATTAACGCTTTTATAACTTACCTGCTGAGATGACTTGTGAGTACACTAAATTGCGTGATAAGTTAACCCTGAAAAAGTGGACTACTATTTTTACAACCCTGACCATCGACGGGGCATCATGGGTTAATGAGGAAGGGCATGTGGTTAACAGGATCGATTTGAAACCTATTGCTAAGGTGTGGGTAAAGTTTTTGAAATCTAGGCTTATGCCCACCACTCACACTACTACGGTTTCACAAGACGATTAGTTTTGTTATATGTCCTTATTAAAGGACTGCCCATCGATGTGGGTAGCATCATTACAAAAGAAATAAAAGAGTGTGCGACCAAAACGCACAGAACTGCGGCTCTGATATTTCCTTCACTTGTCACCAGCATTTGTGAAGTTTCAGGTGTTCGTCTTACAGCCAGTAATGAGCATGTCAAAAATGATGGTGCCTTTACGGCACGAACAATTGAAAGAGTTGCTGGCGAGAGTGCTGGAACAACCACTGAACCAGCTGCTGTAACAGGAGCACAATGAACCCTTGGCTTAGAACAGACCATCCAAGCACTCAGCACCAGTATCCACCAGTGTGTGGAAGCTCAGCAAAGGGAAAATGGTCAGTTTTGGAGCTATCTACAACACCTAGATGGACAACTACACCTATTTGCTGACTACATGAAACACAATTATCGGAACTTCCCTGCTTCCCTACTCCAGCAATACGATTTTAGCACCAGTACCACAGGTGCTCCAGCAGAAAATAGTGCAGAAGTCACTGCTTCAGATGCACCAGCAGAGCCAGTTGCAGCTGAACCACTAGCGGAAGTTGACTCAGAAGATGTTGAACCACCTGACCCACCTGAGGAGGAAGGTGACAAATCTTAGACTGATAGCTCACCCTCAGAGGCATAGGCTACTTCAGAGCAAGCAGACGAGGAACCCCCACTTCCAACCCAATCCAAAACTAGGAAGCCGTACGTTATTCCAGACGAGGAGGAGGAAGACCCTGACATGGAGCCTCCTATTGATAAGTGCATATTTTTCATATATTTTTTTATTAATTTCTCCATCTTTTTCTTGTTTTGATCTGAAATATTATAGTTATTTTAGTTAATTTTTAATTGAATATGGAATTAATTAATATACATATTTTACCCTTTATTATATATTTGCTAGTTATTTTTATTTATTATTTTTAATTAATTGTATTATTTTATTAAATAAGAAATTAATTGGAGATTGTGGATAAAAAGGACATGAAGAAGTTCAAATTGAAAAGGATTTCAATTAGAATTGGAAAAGGATTTCAATTAGAATTGAAAAAGGATTTCAATTAGAATTGGAAAAGGATTTCAATTAGAATTG
>MKYO02009009.1:202374-288555 GCA_002013955.2 Citrus medica | reverse complement strand
GATCCTTTAACCAGAGTTTTCATCAGTATTATTTCTTTTTCCTTTAACTAGAGTTTTTATTAAATTCTTGTTCGTAGTTTTAATTTCTTTATTTCTTACTATTTAGTTAAAAATTCATAAACCCTCTTTTTATTTATAATTGGCATTTTCTTTAATTAGATTAATTTCTATTATTACTACTATTATTTTATTTTAAATCTTGCTTTAGAGTTGATAAATAAATATAACTAGTATAGTCTCTATGGGATCGATCCTTACTCGCTCTGTACTAATTATTTATATTAGTGGTAAGGTTTTAAATTTGGTGCACCTTAACGACACTACCACCTATTCCAGCATTTGTAGGCAAAGGAAAACCCAAGGGTAAAGCTAAAATGACAACACCTCCAGCCTCTGACGATGAGATGGAATAAATCGATGCTGAACTAGCTGCTGCAGCATCCAGAGCCATGCCTACATCTGAGCAAGCCGAACAACTACTCGAGGTCATTGCTGCCATCACCGCCGAGGGTCAGGCAGCTGATGCATTAACCCCAAAACCTCCACCACAACCTCCCAGCCAACCTCTCCGCACCAATCCAAGGCAACCCAGCAAACGCAAAGGCAGTACATCTGCGGAGCCTGCTACAACAACCTCAATTACAACTCCTCTCACCAGCCCTGCAGCGAAGAAGACAGAGACATTGCCAACCACCTCCCCCAAGGCTTCACCAAAGGGTAAGTTGCGCAGTGCATCCAAGAAGCGCTGAGAGCATCACATTATGGGCTGCAGTCATCACCACAGGGGAGTACGTTTATCTCATTCGTTGCCTACCTGTTTCTAAAAAAAAAAGTGTTGTTTATCTATTTGTGGGCTTTTATTTTGTTTGCTTGTGAGGACACAACACCTCTCAAGTTTGGGGGGGTTGATTCCAAATGCACGTGTTTTAAGTATTTGATTATGTTTGTGTTGTGTGAAGCTCTATTATCTGTTATTTGTATGGATTTGAAAACCTAATAAAGATAAATTGAGTGCTATTTATGAGAATGTCAAGTAGAGATAGTTATAGATAAAAGTGAATTTTTGTCCCTACACTTAGCCCGTGATTGAGTTGTATGAGACTGCTAGAGCAAAACCACAAGGAATAGAAACAAAAGTCCTAAGTTTTGGAGGGAGAAGCATGTTGATTGACTGTAATAGTTATGAAATACAACTTTGCTCCAATGACTTAAGTTGCTGAGTAACCAGATCTGAGTATGCACCCCATATGCAGAAGTGTGTAAAAAGGCAGCGAGAGTTATGAACAGTGCTGTAGTATATATTTGTTATAAAAAAAAAAAGAGAGAGAGATCTCCACAGGTTAAAGGCATATGTCCGCTGTCTAAGGCATTGAGTAACCAGGTCTGTTCATGAGCCCCATGTTCAGCCTTGAGTCAAAGATATCTTGAGATAAGACTATACCACAGACAGTGCTGCAGCACTTCTGATCTGGGTATGGTTTGAGTAATTGGGTGTCATCATTACTAGTGATCGACATTCACATGAAAAATAAATATTATAGTAAGGAAGTTGATTATCCCCCAGGGTATCAAAGTTAAAGCTATTACAGTTTGAAAATGTGGAATTTATGCTACCTTTGTTTAGAATAAAGTAGATCATTGTTGAAATTTCGGCAATCCTTTGGTAATGTTACAGCATATCAGGAATTCAATCATAAAGGCAGCACACACACACTAAGGACAGAAAGAAGTTTAAGTCTATGACTGATCTACTATGGGCATTTTGTATGATGGGGATTATAATATGAAGGTCGAAGAATCTGTGCAAAGAAATGTGATAAAAGAACTAAAGTTGTGTGCATGTTTGTTTGCGGGAAATGTTGGTATGTGTCAGTACTTGAGGACAAGCAATAGTTTAAGTTTGGGGGTGTGATAACTCTAGGAAATGAGAGTTATTACAGCTGTCCTAGACTTAAATAAAGGGCATTTAGAGAGCAAATAATGTGTTTTATTACATTTTGGTAACCTTTTGCATAAACATTCATTTTAGTTGAGTGATGACAAATTTTGCTTGAATCATAGTAATTTATGCTAAAAACATATTTTAATTTGTTTGTTTTAGATTTATGAAAGGATGCGGAGACAGTAGATGAGAACGAGGAGGAAAGAAGGTGGTCACAAAAGAAAGAAAGCACAATCGGAAATAATACAAGTGCTGTTGCAGATGTTAGAGCAACCAGTGCTGCAGTAATCTGTGAGTGAATTGGGAGAAAATATAGGCGCGGTCAGCAATTAAGTCACGATCTGTATGTTTCCTAACTTAAACACATGCACGCTCATGGGTTTCGGTTTTAACCTAATGCTGGAATATATATAAAGGAGGCATATATCACAATTGCAGAGGCAGAGAATTACAATCATCAAAATAAGAAAAAATCAATTACAGAGGCGAGAAGCAAGAGAGGATTGAGGAGTGTTATTCGGTATCGTTGAAAAGCCGAGGAGGATCCTTGAACATTCATTGTGCTCAATCCCATCTTATTTTTCTTCCTTTGATTGATTGGATGTATTCTGGGATCAGTATATTCATGTTTATGTTTTTCATTCAGAATATGAACTAAATTTAAGTGTGGTTGAGTGACAAATAATCCAATGGGTTCTTGACTGTTTCTATATGTTGCTATGATGATGTTGTAGCATTATACTCTAATAGCTTTTACAAACATAATTATTATTTCGGTTAACCACCCATTTAATAGTTTTAGTTAAGATAGAGCAGCAAAATGGTATGTTTTAGCGGATATTATTGGAGTATTACTTATTCTTAAGTTGAGTTTCCTGGATTAGGTTATCCTAAATCCCATAAGGGCAATACTTGAATTAAGATTTGTGATAACCTAGACATAGGCGTTCACCTTGTAGGGTAGAGAGATTAGATGACATAAAGCCATATATTAAATTTATGAGCAACTGGTCATTGTTAGTTGATTTGAGAGTATGAGATTTCCAACATGCGATAGCTGCGGAAGCAGATTTGTTCTACCCAGTGCTGCAGCACTTATCATAAGCAACTGGTGCTAATTCGGTAATCAACAGTCACCCCATTAGGAGAGTTTGATCATTCAACTACTACGTTCTCTATTTGATTCTTAAACACAATTAACTTAGTTTATTTCGTACAAGTAATAGTTTATTTCTACTTCTCATAATCATTGGTTACGGGAGGATAATGTGACAAGTGTTTGTTATGATCTTTAATTGATTGTGTTATTGTGGTTGCTTTAGCATTTTTTAGTAAACATCAATCCCTATGGAGACGATCTTGAATACTCATTACTTTATTACTTGTTGTGTCCACTTGCACTTTGGCATTGATAATAATTAATTGTAAAAATTAACCAACAATTATGCATAAAAACTTATGTTGATTTAATTAAGCAGACAACCACACCATCTATATATTACATCACAAGATCCGACATGTTTAACTGTATATGGAAACGATGAGTGCATTGCCTCATCCAAATTACAAGTTTCACAAACAACACTTCATATGAAGATAAGGAGGAACTTCACAGTTACTACCACCACTAAAGAGGTAACTTAGAGAAGATCCACCACTAGGGGCAGCATGAACCTTGGTTGAAGGTCGATCCTGTAATAAAAAAATAGAGAGATCGTCATCACAATCATACAAGTTTAGCCATTCAACAGATAATTAAAACAAGTTTATGCAATCTAAATAGACTCACAGAAGTAAAACATACTTTTGAGAAGCTTAGTTTCAGATTTTACATTAAGAGGCCCAAGACATTCTTTTGTTAAGGCTTATTGAAACTAAATGATAGATACGACCTGTTGGGGAAAAATCAGGTTTTTAAATTTTTATAAAACCTTTTTAAAATCGCTCTTAAATATATAAGAATTTGTAATCTAGAAATCGTACCTTGAAAATCCGATTTGGATTTTTCTGTTGAAGTGATTTAGGCTCCTAGATCACGATCTGCCACCACCACTCCTTTTGGATCACGATTCGTCACCACCACGCTTGTTAGATCACGAACTGTCACCAATGATCTTCCAGGTTATGACTTAGGTTCGATCTGCACTTGACGTGTGGGCGCCTTTATCACTACCAAAGCAACTAGCACGAGAAAATTTTTCTCTCAACAATAGAGAGAAAAATCTTTTTCTCTGATCTGTATAAAGTGGCTGCTCTAATTTTCTTTAGAGAAAATAAGCCTTTTATCTCCATTTAATGAAAACCCTAGGCTCTAAATAATCAAAAAATAAAACTTACGTTACTTACTTTTTCTATAAGGGACCCACTTTGTAAAATAACATAAGACCCCTTACACACAAGCTAATTAAATGGAGCCTACCATTAAATGATATATTTAGGCTTTTAATCTAAATAGCTAGTTATCTTATTTATTAGTCCAGTAGTGGTGCAGTCAATTAAATGGGCTAACCCGGGGATCATTTGGGAACATACAATAGTGGCTATAATAATTAGGCCTGTAATTAAACTAGCCTAATTATTTAATTCAAAATCTACTCCACTAAAAGATTGGAATTGACCTCCATAATTGTGTGCTCGAATAATAATTTGTCTCAAGCCACATTGATTTCTTTACTGCACAATCCTTTGTACCACATCGTTAATTAAATTGATATCTCAACTGTCCAATCAATTTAATAACATCTTATTTCTTGATACTTACTGGTTTTCTCTAATGATCATTTTCAACATACTAAATATGTTGACACACTCTAGCCAGAGAATTCTATGATCAAGTGCCGAAAACCTATCAAGAGATGTGTTGTACAAATTCTATATTGTTAATCTATAACTCCAATACTCATAAATGCTCCCACTAAGATACCGGTTAATCTAGACTACAAGTATGTGTCATGCCCATTGGTAACTCAAATGGAATAACAATTACAATCATGAAATCATAATTAACTCAAGATTAAGATTACAGTAAAATCAATGCTTATGAGATTTAATAAGTCTGACAGTTATTACAAAGTTAATTAAATCTCATATGTGATCATGTTCAATGTAGTTGTACTACATCAATAAATTCATACATGATTAAGGCAAATCATTCAATGAATTTATTACAGTCTATACCTAAATAAAATGTCCAACTTTATTTATCAATTGCGAACTAAATTTATTTAATCATAAGATAACTTGTATTTATGTCTTCTGTGAATCCACATGGTGATCACATAAATACATATAATATGATTAAATCGACTTTAATAAAAATATTAATGCAATTAAGATGTTTGCATAAAATACGTCATTATTTTTATTAATCAAAAAAAATGTTTATTACAATTTTAAAAAACACATATACTTTTAAAAAGCATATTTTCCCAACACAACCATCATGTAAAAACAATTTGAACAAATTTCAAGTTGTACCATGTCTACCAAGAAAATCGGGGTAATGGGGTTGGGGACTAGCTGCAAGTGGTTCATGTGCAAGTGAGTTAATTATTTGAAATGAACTAATATGGGCTGAGATACACATTTCTTGACTCCACAATGACACAAAGCAAATTATTACTCATACAACTTTTATAAAATTATACAACTTTTACAAAAGTATGCAACTTTTACAATTGCATTTTTTTGCATTAATGTACAATACAGTTAGTTGGGCCTACTAAATTTCTTATAATCATTTCAAGACATTCTATTTCCAAATTGGTTAATAGTTTCCGACAATAGTCTCCCTCAACAAAAATATTTAAAACAAAGATCTAACTTCAATGTGAGATTTGAAAAAAAAATTAATTATTGTTTTGTGATTTGGCTAGTTCTTGTCATATAGTTCTTTCATTTTTTGGACTTGTACAACATATTTATTCATTATTTTCTTCTTCAACGAAGTGATGGAAAATTTTACAAAATAATACACCCAATTTAACTGTCAAATCATTGTCACAAATATGTTGGGAAAGTCGTATTGAAGAGTAAAGCTAAATGTCTACCAACATATGAATTGGAAAATTTTGAATTTCCTTTTAGGTATGATTATTTGATACGATATATTATTTGCTGGTAACTCTGTTAAGATCTTGCAAAAAGAAGATATACATATTAATATTGTAATAGATTAGCTTAAAGGTCTTATTTCCTTTTTTGAAAGTTATAGAGAAAATAGGTTCATTTATGATACAATCTCAGCTAAAAAAATTGCACATGAAATGGAAATAGAACCTAAATTTCATGAAAAACATGTAATTCGTAGAAAAAAAATAAATTTGGAGAGAATATTAGTGAAGAAAGAATTTTGTCTCCTGAAGAGTCTTTTAGAACTAATTATTTTATATACATAGTAGATCAAGTTATTTCTTCACTAATGGGTAGATTTGAACAATTTCAAGCGTATGAGAATGTGTTTGGATTTTTGTTTAATTTCAAAAAATTACAATTGTTAAGTGACGATATGTTAAAAACTTATTGTATTAATCTGGAAAATACTTTAAAACATGATACACTTTCTGATATAAATGGTTTATATTTGTTTTCAGAGATAAGAATTTTAAAAAGAAGTTTTTCAAAGTGAAAAACATACCCCACTTGATGTATTTAATTATTTGAAAAAATTAATTCTTTTCCAAATGCATTTATTACTTATAGATAGGTAAAAGGACACATACACCCTCATGATTTGAAGATATGATTACAAAGACTCCGAAATTTTTAATAAGGGACGTTAGACCCTCTTTTAACCACAATTCCCTTTTTGACTCTATAAATTCAAAAAAATTGACATCAAAATTTTATAATAAATAGAAATATGAAATTAAAATAAATGTAATAATATATATATAAATAACTTTAACATTTAAAAAATATTTTTATATTTTACAATCTGTTAGACCTATTTTATTATAATAAAGTAATTATAATAATAAATAGAAACATAATATTAAAATAAATAAAATTAAAATTAAATTATTTTGAATACTATGCAAAAATTAATTTTAATATTATTAATAGGGACATATTCTGTTAATTATAAAATATATTTAACCTTAAGATTTATTTAAAATCTGTATAATAAATACAATTATATTATTAAAATAAATATAATAATTTAAATTTTTAATATTTTAAATGTTAAAATAATTTAATATTATTAGTCTATTAGATAGATTATATTATTTATTTATATTTTTATTAATTTAAAACTTTAAAGTAAATTTTTTAATTATTATTATATCCAAAGAATATTATGGTCAAAAAAAGATTTTAGTGTCCTTTTTGAAAACTTAGGGATCTTTGTGACCATTTTCCAAAACCTTAGGGGTGTAGGTATCTTTTTTCTTATAGAATATTATTAAAAACACTAGTGACAATTGCTTATGTAGAAAGAAGTTTTTCAAAATTAAAACTAATAAAATCTTATTTAAGATCAATCATATGACAAGAAAGATTAAATGGGTTAATTATATTATTTATTGAGAAAATATATTAGTAAAATCAGAATCTAAAAATTTGACTAATAATTTTACATCTCGTAGAGTTAGAAAATTTGATTTTAAATAAATGAATTTGTAATAATAAGTTTTTTTAAAGGACTAATTGAAACAATTCGCCAAAAACCTCAAAATTAGTAGAACTGCTCATGCATGTAATGATAGTGACGTAGATGTAATGCTAGAATGAAAAAAGTAAATAAAATTTACAAAAATGTATAAGATTAGAATCAAGTTTTTAATAATTTTTCAACCTTGATGTGCATGACACGTTAAAGTATGGGTGGCTCGAGCTCCTGCATACACCAAATACTGGACTATCAAGATTCTTACTATATTTTTTTATAAGGACTCAAGATTATTACTTGCTTCAGCAAAAAGTTGATTCAATTGGCGTTAGAATCTCAAGAATTGGTGACGATAAGACCTGACATTTCTTCTAACAACAGTTGCTGGCAAGTGCGAAAAGGAAAAGAAAACAAGGTGAAGATGAAAGCAATACAGACTCATTCATAGAAACTAAATTGATTATTAATCTGATCAACATTATTTTCAATCTGATCACGATTTCACTTTCTCATTTCTTTCTTTTCCGATGCAAATGTTTTTTTTTTAACTTGTTTTAATATTTTACTTTTATTTTTCTCACTGAGCTCTTGATACCCTTGGACGGGTCCAACAAGAGTCATATGAATGAAAATTTTTCTAAAAAAAAATAAAAGACTCCAAATCTCAAAATTTGTTCTAAGGTCAGACAAAAAGTCAAAATCGGCCTGCACTTACTCGATCATAATAAAGCAAGTAAAAGCAATATAAATAATTTTTTTTTCAAGGCAAGTAGAGTTTTTAGAGTCTCAAAACTTACTCGAGGTGAGGCAAAAAGCCTAAGTCTGCCTCAATTGTGTGACCCGGATTAAAGCGAGCAAGTTTATTTCTGTTTTCATTTTTAGTGAAAATTTTATTTTCAAGTGTCGAGATTATGACTATTATGTTGGAATATGAAAACCTTTGATGAAAACCATCACATATATCTAAAGAATATTCATGTTGGCGGATGTAGAAAAATAATTTACCGATTGTTAAATTAAATAATAGTAAGACATAAAAATTGAAACGTGAATATAATTTTTTTTTATTTAATGCAATATCTAGTTAAAATATGGCACCCACAATTCAATAATTAGAAATTATAAATATTTTGGGCTGTGGGCTTTGATTTTTAAGTCAAAGTATGACTTTTTTAATTAATAAAATAATAATTTAAAATTTAAAGGATGAGACTATCTAATAATTTGACAAGACTATTTAGAAATATGTTAATTTTTCTTTATAAAGTAGATATTTTTTTCCAGTGGGGGCTTGAGCCCCCAGTGGTCCTATAGTGAATCCGCCTCTGTGTTGTATCACCAAGAATCACTAACGAATTATGCAGAAGTGTACCTGAATCTATAACTCTGAATTGCTCTCTAGAGTTGTGTGGCTGGCCTTCCAGATCTACATATTCTCCTAGAGAATCGTTTAATATTCTCTGTGCTCTCTTTCTGATAATGGGATATTAGTAGAGAATAGAAAGATACGTGTGATCTGAGGATCATAACCACTTATATAGAACTCTTTTTCTTGTTAGCACTGGGTATTCCTAATTCTGTACATCATAGAATTAGAATATCATTGGGTCTCTATATATTAAAGGCTCAACCCTATTAGATACATTAAAGCCCGTAATACCGAAAACCTTAATAGATCACTTTTAATTGGGTTTAACTTTATATGACAGTTTAAAACACATAATTATTCACATATAAGCCCAACATTGGATTAAGGATCCAATAATATTGGATTAAAATCCAACATATTAAATGATTGAGACCACAAAATATAACTCTCTTTGCAAATTTGGCATATTAGGGATGACAAAATCTAGATCTGGATATAGGTGCATCTAGATCTTGATCTGCATTAATATTTTGAGATCTAGATACAGATGCAGGTAATATTTGTTCAGATTGTGGGCGGATTTTTCAGGTATTCAGGTCTGCATAATACCAAATTTAACAGGGTAATTTTCAGGGACCTCCCCTGAGGTTTGACGTATTAACACTGATAGAATGTATTGATATAATTATAGACACCACCCCTACTGTTAATTATGAGTTAGATTGACCGTTAGTGGACTCTTAAAGTTACTAAAATACCCTTCCCGCCTAAATAATTAATTGATAAATAAAACTTTGAGAACTGATGGTTAATAAGTTTGGCTAGAATCACACAACATCAAAAAGACCAAAATACCCATCAATGGAAAGTAATTGACGTTGTTATTATTAATTAACTCTTCAAAATCAAATGAAACTGCCATTATAATTGTTGTAAATAAATGTTAATAATTTGAACAGCAGCAACAACTATAAATGGAGGCTTTTGCAAGTAAATAAATCATCAAAGCACAACTTATTCTTCATCTTCTACTTCAGAAAGAAATCTTTGCATCTGTTTCAATAATATCATCCATTCAAATCATCAATAAAAGCATTCAACATAATCAAGATCAAACACTGTCTCAACCCTATGGATTTTCAAAGCTCAGACACATCCAGTCAATCAAACATGAAACAAATGAGCCATGGCAACACGACATAAACTCTCACTTCCTTAGCATGTTTTATAGGCTTGTCAAAGCAAACATCGTTGACATTGACATCCTGCCGCATCTTCTTTAAGCTGGTGTATTACTCTAGAATTATTATTGCTAAATCAATCTCATCTCCAGCTACCACAGCCCTGATCTCCATGTAAACATGGCTGCAAGTTATAAACAACAGCATATCATAAGTAATAAAAAACCATTAATAAATTAAAATAAGCTACATGAAAGTTTAAAGAAAATTATACCATCAATAATAATCATTTCAAGATGAGAACATCAAGCAAGATTACGATATGGACTCTGCTGATTTGAGTTTAAGTTTTAGAGGCAAAAACACTTCAAATTCTGTATGTAGTCGACAGACTTGGAATTGATACATACATCTCTTTCTATGTGTAAAAGCAAATAGTTGTCATAATACATGAGATTGAAAATACTATTGGTGCTTCCTCTCATTACATGCTCTGATGAGCTCAAAATTAATAGAACAAAAAATTAAAGCTGTGTTTTAAAAGATTATTCTAAAAGCAAATTTGATATACTTCAAACTCCAAATAGATCAAGATAAGATAAAAGTACCACAACGATTATAATCTTTTTTTTTTAGTTAGATTGACCGTTAGTGGACTCTTAAAGTTACTAAAATACCCTTCCCGCCTAAATAATTAATTGATAAATAAAACTTTGAGAACTGATGGTTAATAAGTTTGGCTAGAATCACACAACATCAAAAAGACCAAAATACCCATCAATGGAAAGTAATTGACGTTGTTATTATTAATTAACTCTTCAAAATCAAATGAAACTGCCATTATAATTGTTGTAAATAAATGTTAATAATTTGAACAGCAGCAACAACTATAAATGGAGGCTTTTGCAAGTAAATAAATCATCAAAGCACAACTTATTCTTCATCTTCTACTTCAGAAAGAAATCTTTGCATCTGTTTCAATAATATCATCCATTCAAATCATCAATAAAAGCATTCAACATAATCAAGATCAAACACTGTCTCAACCCTATGGATTTTCAAAGCTCAGACACATCCAGTCAATCAAACATGAAACAAATGAGCCATGGCAACACGACATAAACTCTCACTTCCTTAGCATGTTTTATAGGCTTGTCAAAGCAAACATCGTTGACATTGACATCCTGCCGCATCTTCTTTAAGCTGGTGTATTACTCTAGAATTATTATTGCTAAATCAATCTCATCTCCAGCTACCACAGCCCTGATCTCCATGTAAACATGGCTGCAAGTTATAAACAACAGCATATCATAAGTAATAAAAAACCATTAATAAATTAAAATAAGCTACATGAAAGTTTAAAGAAAATTATACCATCAATAATAATCATTTCAAGATGAGAACATCAAGCAAGATTACGATATGGACTCTGCTGATTTGAGTTTAAGTTTTAGAGGCAAAAACACTTCAAATTCTGTATGTAGTCGACAGACTTGGAATTGATACATACATCTCTTTCTATGTGTAAAAGCAAATAATTGTCATAATACATGAGATTGAAAATACTATTGGTGCTTCCTCTCATTACATGCTCTGATGAGCTCAAAATTAATAGAACAAAAAATTAAAGCTGTGTTTTAAAAGATTATTCTAAAAGCAAATTTGATATACTTCAAACTCCAAATAGATCAAGATAAGATAAAAGTACCACAACGATTATAATCTTTTTTTTTCGAATAAGAACATCATATTATAATAATACTTTCTGCTTGGATTTCCAGAAATTAGTTCCTCTTTTGTAAGCTATGTGCTACCAACATGACAGCTTATAATAAAAAAATGATTAAGCATTAAATCGGTATAATGAAGATTTGAAGAACCTTGTTACGGCTATGAAATAGCTCTTCCATTAATGGAAAACTAAATAAATTTAAATTAGAAAGCTGTGTATACTTTCTTTTATTTCATTAGTAGAATATTATCAAGTATCAAAGCAATTAGTTACCAAAACCCTTACTTAATTTGCAAATATCAAGAGAAAGCCCATCATAGATAATATGCTACATAAAAGGTTTGCCTATGAGAGAATTTCAACCGTGTATGTTTTTCTTTTGGAAAAGTTCAACAGTTTTTCAATAAATTATTACAATTACTCTTATATAGATGCTTTCATAGAAAGTACTTTCATCCAAAACAGCTTCTGTAAAATCGCCGCCTAGATTTAAACATGTAAATTCAGCACAAATTTTTGCCACAAAAACACATAATAACTACCCTTCAATTCTAAAGACGAAAAACATAGTGAATATTTAAAATTAAAAAATAAAAGAAAAAGAAAAAAAGATGAACAACAACTTACTATACTTGATTAATAGAAAAAGAAATCAGAGACCATAGTTGTTGAGATCAACATGCATAAAAAAAAAATCAAATTTCAAAAATCCATTTTCATTTGTAAGTAATTTAGAATCAACCCATTCTTTAAAAAAAAATTAACAAACTAATCAACTGCATCTGATTTGCATCTTCGAACTGTCACAAAAGAGGACTAACTTCTTTCTCACTCCAATTCCAGTCGCGGCTGAAGCCATTCACCACTGGTACTCACTTTCGTGGAAATCTTGGGCCACCACTAGAACTCATATTGTTCATAACAGAAGCTAAACTCTCCTTCAATTTTGATAAAGTTTTGGGCAAAAGGAGATACTCTTTCACAGCTTTAGAAAGCTGAAATTAGTGTTGGATTTTACTTATGTGAAAAATAAAGCTAAGATTTTTGCTTTCTTTTGTCCATTGAGTATTGCAAAGCACTGGATAATAGATTGTAACAGTCAATACTTCCCAGACATCAACAAAGTTTCAGCTTATATTTGAATTATTTTGAAATTTAAATATGCTTTTACATATTTACCCTTTAATACTGACGTCATACGTATTTTAATATTAACGACAGGAGAGATATCTGTAATTACATCAATACATTCTATCTAAGTGTTAATACGCCAAATCTCAGGGGAGGTCCCTAAAAATTACCCAAATTTAAAATTTCACATACATTTAAGATTTAACAGTTTTACCTAATAAAATGAAATAAAATTCAATCATAATTCAACAATTAATAATTCAATATCTAAATTAACATATAACAACACTATAAATTCACAAATAAAAATATGGTTAGTAAAGGATGCTAAATATCTGTGATAGTAAAAAAGATGTAATTAAAAAAATTGATTTCTATCTACATTATGGACGGTTAAGGCAACAAAATCAATGTTTTGATTGGAAAATCGAGAGGGATGAGAGAGAGGGAAATAAATATTTTGAAAATCATGAATAAAGATTGAAAGTGAGGGATCAGAAGATCAATTCAAATATTTAGTAATTAATTTCAAAGATTAAATTTTGGGTGGCGATATTTCCACTCCATAAATTCAGTAAATCCACCCTATTTTTAAAAAATAATTATAAAAAATTATATTATTTTTAAAAATTTCAAATAAAGAAGATTTCTGAAGAATTAATAAATTAAATTGAAGAATTTATCAATTAAATCTTTCTTAAATTCTTAATTTAATTTTTGTGATATCTTAATTTTTTTGTAACTTAGTTTTTTTAATTATATTTGACAACTAAGATTGCTTTAACCTAAATTTAAATTGATTATTTTATCCTTAAAACGTAAAAGCACCAAAAATTTACTCTTAACTTCAATATTTATTTTATTTTATACAAAATTCATTGTTTCTAAATGGTCAATTCTACTTTATTTGTATGATTATTAACTTTTAATTAAACTAACATAATGACTTTATGAGTCAATACTCATGTAAATTATTAAGTTGTCAAATTTATATCATTTACATGTAAAATATTGACAGTTATTAGACTTCATTTGAAAAGTTAGATTATAAGTCACAAAATTAAGTACTTAAAGTATTAGATAAAAGAACATATATTTCTTTAGGTAATTGAGTCATTTTATTTTATAAAGATAAAATAATTAAATAAAACTTATATTAAAAAACCTTCATAATTAAAAAAAGCTAAGTAAAAAAGATGTAAGAGTGATTTAATTGATACAAATATTTTTGTTAATTTGTATTTATTAGAAACAATGTGCATTTATTGTAAATATCTTTTAAAAGTGGGGTGGGTTTACACATATAATGGGGTGGAAATATTCCCCTTAAATTTTTTGACACATATTAAACTAGTATTAACGTGGAACAACCAATATAAAATAGAATTTCTGATAGAACCCTCGTAAATATTTTGAACACCTTCCTACCATTTTGGAATTTGGATAAAAGGTCTAATTACTTTGTGGCAACGTGCCCTTATTTTTGTCATTTTGCGGAACAGCCGTTAAATTGTAACCAAGACTTTTTTTTTTTTTTTTACAGTAAACAAGACTTACATAATGTAATCCAACTAATGCAATTTAAAAATTAATAAAATAATTAGTTGCAGGCTATCGTCTGCGCTCAGAATGGGGTTGTTAGCACTGCATGTTAGGTGGTTTTTTTTTGTTTGAATTACTGAAAATAAATTTTAAGTTTTTTAATTAAAAAGATTTGAAAATTAATATTTTTATATTTATATCATTACTAATTATAAATGTTAAAAAAAATAAATATCTCAAAAACTTAAATAAGATAATATATTATCATAACATAAAAAAATGTTCAATTGAATATAAGTATATAGCGTTTTTTATTTTAAATTAATATATGTTAATTAATTTTATTGTAGTTCATGGTGGTTTTAAATGAAAAATATTCATAAAAATTATGAAGATAAATAATGCTAATTTGAAGAAAATAAAAATAATAAAAATAATAATAGCCTACCACTATATTATCACAAATTATATACATGTGTAATAATGCAAATTGCTAAATTTTATTTAGGTAAGGATGAAAATTAATTATTTAGATAGGGATATTTTGAAGAATGTTTTTTAATGATATCATTAAGACTTTCTGCAAAAAGCTAAAAAAAAATTGGTTTAATAATTTAATGACTTAATGACTGAAAGTTTTCATTAAGTAAAAAAAACAAACGAAATTAATGACTTAACTTATTGAAATTAAGTGAATTAATATCATAGAGTATTTAGTAGAGAATTCACATATTTCCATTAACCATTAACTGAATATATAGTACAAGTATTGGAAGAAACAAAAAAAAAAACTTTTTTTTTTTTTTTTTACAGTAAACAAGACTTACATAATGTAATCCAACTAATGCAATTTAAAAATTAATAAAATAATTAGTTGCAGGCTATCGTCTGCGCTCAGAATGGGGTTGTTAGCACTGCATGTTAGGTGGTTTTTTTTTGTTTGAATTACTGAAAATAAATTTTAAGTTTTTTAATTAAAAAGATTTGAAAATTAATATTTTTATATTTATATCATTACTAATTATAAATGTTAAAAAAAATAAATATCTCAAAAACTTAAATAAGATAATATATTATCATAACATAAAAAAATGTTCAATTGAATATAAGTATATAGCGTTTTTTATTTTAAATTAATATATGTTAATTAATTTTATTGTAGTTCATGGTGGTTTTAAATGAAAAATATTCATAAAAATTATGAAGATAAATAATGCTAATTTGAAGAAAATAAAAATAATAAAAATAATAATAGCCTACCACTATATTATCACAAATTATATACATGTGTAATAATGCAAATTGCTAAATTTTATTTAGGTAAGGATGAAAATTAATTATTTAGATAGGGATATTTTGAAGAATGTTTTTTAATGATATCATTAAGACTTTCTGCAAAAAGCTAAAAAAAAATTGGTTTAATAATTTAATGACTTAATGACTGAAAGTTTTCATTAAGTAAAAAAAACAAACGAAATTAATGACTTAACTTATTGAAATTAAGTGAATTAATATCATAGAGTATTTAGTAGAGAATTCACATATTTCCATTAACCATTAACTGAATATATAGTACAAGTATTGGAAGAAACAAAAAAAAAAACTTAAGCTTCTAAAAATACTGAAAATCAAATATAAGAATACAATTCAAATACAAACTAACTACATTAAGAAAGAGTCAAATTAAGAGATAAAGAAAATATTAAAATAATAAATATATTAAATATTAACTATTATGCCCCCTCAAGATACGTCGCCGGAACAAAGGCCAATCTTGAGTTTGAGAGACTTAAATTGAGTACGGGACAGAAGCTTTGTAAGAGCATTTACAAATTGATCAGCAGAGCAGACATGAGCTACACAAAGAGCACTAGTTTGAATTTCATCCCGGATAAAGTGAAAATCAATGGCGACATGCTTTATCCACTAGTGGAAAACAGGATTGGAACATAACTAAGTAGCACCAACATTATCACAATAGATGACAAGAGCATTAGACAAAAGAACACCAAGATCAGTTAACAAATAATACATCCAATTAAGTTCAGCAGTTGTAACAACAACAGAGTGATACTCGGCTTCCGTAAAAGAAAGAGAAACAATATGTTGTTTCTTTTAGCTCTAGGAGATAGGGTTACAACCAAGATAAACAATATATGCACTGGTGGAGGTACAATCATCCTTCTTACCAGCCTAATCAGCATCAGAGAAGGCACGAAGAGAAAGTGGAGAATTACGATAGAGAAGAACACCATCATCCAAGATACCACATAACTAGCGTAAGAAACGTTTGACAAGAACCCAATGCTCGGTTGATGGGTGATGCATGAACCGAGACAATTTACTAACCACATAAGAGATGTTAGAACGAGTGAGGGACAAGTATTGTAGACTACCAACAATAGTGTGGTATTCCGTAGGATTAGAGAGGGGAGTGCCTGAGTACAAACTCAATGACAAATTATGAGGCAAAGGAGTGGAAATTGGTTTAGCACCCAGCATGTGAGTGCGAATGAGAATATCCATGATATAACGACGTTGTGATAGTAAGATTCCATGACGGTGAGGCACAATTTCGACACCAAGAAATAAGAAAGAGGGCCTAAATCTTTGAGTGAAAATTGTTAAGTAGGACAATCAACAAACTGATGAACGAGAGCAAAATTGTCACTTGTAAGAACAATATCTTCAACATAGACCAAGAGATAGAGAAGATGAGTACCAGTGTTGAGAACAAACAAGGATGTGTTAGCATAGGAATTTTTAAATCTAGAAATAAGTGAAACTGGCGTTAACTCATGATACCAAGCCAGCAGTAGTAGTTTAAGACCATAGCTTACAAACATATGTTAGATGATCAGAATCAATGAAACCCGAGGGTTGCGCCATATAAACATCTTCAAAAAGCTGGCCTTGAAGAAAGGTATTACTAATATCCAATTGATGAAGAGACCATCCATGAGTAACAACAATGTTAAGAACAAGTTGTATTATGGTGGGCCTAACAACCAGATTGAAAGTGTCATGATAGTCGATACCAGGCCATTGATTGAACCCTTTGACAACAAGATGAGCTTTAAACATGTCAATAGAACCATTAGAATGTCTTTTAATAAGAAAAATCCATTTACAACCATCATATTATAAGAGGAGGGAGGTGGAACTAGCTCCTATGTCCCATTATAAACAAGAGCATCATACTCGTCTGACATAGCTTGATGCCGATTAAGATTTTTTATAGCTTGGGTCACGGTTGTAAGTTCAGAATCAGATGAGGGGCTAAGATGAGCATGGAGGTTAAGTTTTTGTAGAGGCTTGTGAATTTATTTTTAGCTCAAGTAGTCATCCTATGATGATTTGTAGGGCAAGGAGTTAGTGGAATTTGGGAAGATGATTGAACAGGGAGTGGAGAAGTACTTTGTGTAGATGCAGAAGTAGGTTGTGAGGATTGTTGTTGAGATGTTGCAGGTAGAGAAGAAGGAGTAGTGCACGGTGGCAACTCTAGAGGGCCTGCAGTAAATGGAGTAGTTGCCAATAATGGAGGACTAGTAAATGAAACAGTAAGAACTGGCAGAACTCATATGTCCACTGTGGTTGAATTAGGACGTGATAGATGAGCATGTAAAGATTTGTATGGAAAAACAGACTCTATAAATTTTACATGATCGGAAAAAAATATTTTAGAGGTGGATGGATTAAAACACAAATAAGCACTTTGAGATATTGAATATCCAAAAAATAAATAAATAAAATACAAGGTTTAGAGCACGATTCGAGTTGTTCGATTGGCAATGACTAGAAAATGAACAGGTTCTTTCATGTTACTTTGCAAAGATGCTTCGCATGTTAAAAGTTTCTCATGAAGGTGATCAAAGGTGATTAGGGTATCACGAGCCTGAACAACACAAACCAATTCTTTATACTCATTTTTTAATCCATCTAGAATCTTCTCTGTGAGATTATCGTTGATTATTGGTGCTTCGAGTATAGCAAGTTCATCTGCACAAGCTTTAACAGATTGCAGAAAGTCAGTAATATTTGAGGCACTTTTGGTTAAATTTTTTAGAGTATTTTTGACTTGTTTAATCCTTCCACTAGAGGGTTTGGCATAGGTATTAGCAAGTATGGTCTATACTTTCTATGAAGTTGAAGAAAACCGTGAATCTTTTTCACTTCACACACTTTCCAGAATGGTATGTACAAGAGATATATACAGCAAAATAGGAGAGAAAATAGAAGGGTACACCTATCCTTTCCTAAATAATAAGAAACAAAATCATAGGAAAAGATCTTAATGAATCTTTCCGTTATAATCTAACTTATTCCTAAAATAACCTAAATTACAAATAAATCCTAACTTTGAATCTTTATTTTCAACACTCCCCCTCAAGCTGGTGTGTGTATATCATACAAACCCAGCTACACCAGCTTGTTACTTAAGTCTTAAAAGTTAGGTCTTGGCAATGCTTTAGTAAGGATGTCTGCAATTTGTTGTTTAGTTGGAATTTACTTTAGCTCCACACTTCCACTAGTGACCTTCTCTGAGATGATGTGCCTATCAATCTCAACATGTTTGGTTCGATCATGATGCATTGCGTTTTTAGCGATGTTGATTGCTGCTTGATTGTCACACCTCATTAGAATAGATGACGGGTTGCACACGCCGAGTTCCCTGAGTACACATTTTATCCAAATTCCTTCACAAATTCTATTTGCCAAAGCTCTAAACTCTGCTTCTGCACTGCTCCTAGCCATAACCGACTGTTTCTTACTCCTCTAGTTTACTAGATTTCCTCAGACATAGGCACAGTAAGCAAACGTTGATCTTCTATCTGTGATGTCTCCAGCCTAGTTTGCATTAGAGTAGATCTCAATATTCCTATCTTCTCATTTCTTAAAAAACAATCCTTTTCCAGGTGTCATCTTCAGATACTTCAGAATTCTAAAGACTGCATCCATGTATTCCTCTGTAGGATTGTGCATGAATTGGCTCACAGCACTAACAGCAAAGCCTATGTCTGGACATGTATGTAAGAGATAGATTAAGCGACCAACCAGCCTCTGATAGCTCTCCCTATTGACTGGAACACTATTATCAACTAAGAATAGTTTCTTGTAGGGATCCCTAGGAGTATCAACTGGTTTGTACCTAATCATACCAGTTTCCTTTAGTAGGTCCAGAGTGTATTTCGTTTGGGAGCCAACAATTTCCTTTCTAGATCTTGCCACCCCCATCTCAAGGAAATATTTGAAATTCCCTATATTTTTAACTTCGAACTCTTGAGCTAGCTATTTCTTCAACTTATGCAGTTCTTCATCATCATTTTATGAGAGAATGATGTCATCAACATATACAATTAGGAGAGAGATTTTCTCCTCTTGTGATGTTCGAAGGAATAGAGTGTGATCTGCCTGACACTGAGTGTAACCAAGTCTCACAACTGCCTTTACAAATCTATCAAACTATGTTCGAGGGGATTGCTTAAGCCCATACAAAGATTTCTTGAACTTGCACACTTTATTTTCGGCAAGATTCAAATCAAGACCCTGGGAACTTCCATAAACACTTCTTCTTCTAAATCACCATTGAGAAACACATTTTTCATATCTAGTTGGTATAAGTACCAATCTAGATTTACTGCTAAGGAGAGAAAGATTCTGATGGTGTTGAGCTTCGCAACCGGAGCAAAGGTTTCAAGATAGTCAATCCCTTATGACTGTGTGAACCCTTTAGCTACAAGACGAGCTTTGAGCCTCTCAACACTTCCATCTGCCTTGTATTTAATAGTAAAAATCCACTTGCATCCAACTGGTCATTTCCCTATAGGAATATCTGTTATAACCCATGTACCTTTTCTCAAGGGCATTTATTTCTTCCTGAACAGCTCTCTTCCACCCAGGATAACCGAGAGCCTCCTGTATATTGTTGGAAACATCTATATTATCTAAAGAAGAAACAAAGGCTCGGTATGATGAGGATAAACTATCATATGAGACATATTTGCCAATTGGATAAGTGGTTCAACTTCGAACCCCATTTCTTTCTGCAATTGATTTATTAGAATCATCAATGCTTGGAATCATGAAATCAACTGAGACAAGACTATCTATACCTGTGTTGTCTTCACAAGAGCTTAGATTTGGTTTAATTTCTTGGACAGGGGGCTACGTTCCGTGCTCTATCTGCTCTCTAGTTCTTCTCCTCCTATAAACATTGAGATTATTAATAGCAATCTACGAAAGAGGTGAGTTTAGAGGCTGTAGTTGATGAGATGATGGATGACGGGGTGACTCGGCTGATTGTGGTTGAGAGGACTCAGATGACTCAAAAGGCTGTGAAAATAGGATTGCTGATTGTGGTTGTTGGACAAATTGATCATGTGTGGTGGTTGAGTTATGAGGGTTTTCAGGAGGGGTTTCCAGTTAAGATTCCCAAGAAAATTTCCAAGGCTGATGTTCACTCATACTTTCCCTCTCAACAGCAGTTTTGGAATAAAAAGGCAGGTTTTCAACGAATGTTACATCTCTGAAAATTTATATTTTTTTGGTGTGAGGAGAGTAGCATTTGTATGCTTTTTTTATGTGGAGAATAGCCTAAAATATACACTTGAGAGATCGGGGATCAATTTTGGTCCTGTATTGAGAGTGAACATGGACAAATGTTGTGCAACCAAATATTTTTTGTGGTGAATCTGCTGAAACAGTCCTGGTGTGTGGAAAGAAATTGAGAAGAACTTTAGTTGGGCAATGAAACCCTAAGACTCTGGAAGGCATTCAGTTGATTAAGTAGGCTGTAGTGAGAACAACTTCACCCCAGAAAAAATTAGGAACATGAGACGAGAACAAAAGACAGTGAGCCACTTCAAGAAGGTGTCTGTTTTTGCATTCAGCGACCCCATTTTGCTACGAGGTGTCAACACCAGAGCTGATGTGAAGAATGCCTTGATGGAGAAGATATGAGCTGAGGGAGTCTTTGAAATATTCTTTGGCATTGTCGGTTTTAAGAACTTGGATTTTGGTATTGAATTGAGTTTGAATCATGGCGTTAAAGTTTTGGAAGATTTGACTAACTTCGGATTTATTTTTCATGAGAAACACCCAAGTGAGACGAGTATGATCATCAACAAAAGACCAAAACCAGCGAGCCCTTGAAATATTTTTAATTCTTGTGGGACCTCACACATCACTGTGAATTAAAACAAATAGACGAGAAGACTTATGCTTAACACTTGAATAAACATTCTGAGTATGTTTTGCAAATTGACAAATTTCACAATGAAAGGATAAAATGGTTTTTATTAATGAATAGATTGAGAAAATTTTTTGCGAGATACATAAAACTAGGATGACCTAGTCGATAGTGTAACAAAACAATTTCATTATCGTTATTGATACTTGGACTAACAATATAATAAGGAGAATTAATTGACAGACTCTTGGACTTGGCACAGTTTGCTCTTGAATCTTGAATAAAGGAGGATTTATCACTTTTGAGTAGATAGAGTCCAGAACATAGCTCAGCACTGCCAATCGTCTTCCCCGAATTCAAGTCCTGAAAAACACACATATTTGGATAGAATTTAGTTACACAGTTCTGATCACGAGTAAATTTACTGATTGAAAGTAAATTGTAAGCCGAATTGGGCACATAAAGCACATAATTAAGGTGTAACTCCTTCATGAGTCTGATGGTACATGTCCCTGCTATTTTTTTGTGAGAGCCATCTGCGATCCGAATTGAAATGTTGTTTATGCTAGCTTTATAGTCTTGGAACATTGAGGCATCTCCGGTCATGTGATCAAAAGCACAAGTGTCAACTATCCAGGGTTTACTTGCTCCATTATTGGCTGTAAATGCTGAATAAGTCTCTTTCTGAGCCACTGGTTCTATCCCTGCATTGGAGTTCAAAGTGGCTTGATTGAAAAGCTTCTGAAGAATCTCCATTTGCTCCTTGCTGAATGGATTTGGCTCGGGTAGGGCCTGATTGTCCGTGGTGGATGCTGCATGAGCGTGAGATTCATGGTCACCTTTGGAATGGGGTTTCCAATCAACAGGTTCGCCATAAATTTTCCAACAGGTCTCCTTATAGTGGCATGCTTTACGACAGTGATCACACCATGGTCTTTCTTTCTTTGTATGATTTCACTAACCCTTACAGAGTTGGATGCACGGGCAACAAGTGCAGAGGCGTCCAATGTTGGTTCTGATGACCCTATCATCACCTTTTTCCTATTTTCCTCGCGCCTAACTTCAAAAAAAAATTCACGAGGGCGCGGTAGAGGCTTTGTCCCGAGTACTTGAGCCCGAGGAGAAATTTAAATATTCTCTTCTGTTCCACAATCTTCTTGTACATGGTTGTATCATCGGTGCACTTCCAAGGGTATGTTTCAAATAGATCAAGGTGCTGCCAATGCCTAGTCAGAGTATTAAAGTACTGAGTGACAGATTGTTCTCCTTGGCGGAAGTCATTAAGGATGGTTTCAATATGGAATAACTATGTTGTGTTCTTAGAGCTAGAATAGGTATCCTTTGCAGCATCCCATATGTCCTTTGCAGTCCCAAATAGAAGAAAACTCTCACTAATATCATTGTTTATGGAATTGATAAGCCATGACATGATCATGTTGTTCTTTGACTTCCACCTTTTGAAACTAAGATCTGACACCTCTAGCATCGCCACCTCACCCGTGAGATAATCATCCTTACCCTTGCCGCAGATGAACATCATGACAGATTGTGACCACTGGAGATAATTGTGGTCATTTTATTTAGACTGGTAAATAAGATCGGTGAAAAATCAGTTCCACCATGAGTTGCAGTCTCCACATTTCTTCCAGACTGTGAGGTTGTATCTGATGAAGTCGCAATGGATGTTGATGAGGAAGCCATCCCGTATTTTGTCATAGAGGATACAACTGATAGGAGAGGAAGGAAGGTGGATACTGTCGGAAAAGAGGTGGTAGAAGAGAAGAGGGAAATGGCAGTTGATAGGAGAACTAGGGTTTAGAGCCCAGCTATGATACCACGAAGAAAACCGTGAATCTTTTTCACTTCACACACTTTCCAAAATGGTATGTACAAGAGATATATACAGCAAAATAGGAGAGAAAATAGAAGGCTACACATATCTTTTCCTAAATAATAGGAAACAAAATCATGGGAAAGGATCTTAATGAATCTTCCTGTTATAATCTAACTTATTCTTAAAATAGCGTAAATTACAAATAAATCATAACTTTGAATCTTTCTTTTCAACAGAAGTCTTGGCTCTGGCAACAAATGGAATAACTGTTGAAGAAAGAGAGCCAACAAAAGCATTTAGAATGAGCTGATCTTGACGGATCCAAATATTGTAGGCTGGATTTGGTGTTGTTGCATTATTTACTATAAGAGTTTCAAGTGGACAAGGTTTGGAGCCATCTACATAACCTAAAAGATCATATCCAATGAAAAGAGTTTGAAACTGAAGTTTTCAAGAAACATAGTTGTTGGTGGTAAGTTTGAGTGGGGCTTGAGCGGATATGTATATGGTAATCAATTGAAATTCATTAGTGTGAAGAGTGGTTAAATTTACTGGTGTGGCAATGGTGATTGCTTGAATCGAAGTGTTAGTTGGATTGTTTTGAATGGCCATTGCGTTTATTGGGAACAAATAAGAGGAAGCTCTCAAAGAGTATTTGGTAGAGAATTCACACACTTCCATTAACAATTAACTGAATATATAGTACAAGTATTGGAAGAAACCAAAAAAATTAAAGCTCCTAAAAATACTAAAAATAAAAGATAAGAATACAATTCAAATACAAACTAACTACATTAAGAAAGAGTCAAATTAAGAGATAAAAAAAATATTAAAATAATAAATATATTAAATATTAATTATTAATTAAGTCATTAAATAAAAAACAAACAAACAAACAGCCACTTAGTGTTTTAACAATAGATTTTAATCTTATTTGGTATTGAGGTACTGTAGACTCTGTGGAAAAAAAAATTATAATCGTAAAATAAAAGTTAATAGTATATAGTAAATAATAATTTTTTACAAAACTAATAAAAATACAATAAATTTTTTATCTTATAAATTATAAAATTAAATAAATTTAATTTTTAAATTACAATAATTATTGTTTATTAAATACTTTAATATTGTAATTTCATCCGACCCCAAACCCAAACAAAGTCTCTGTATGATTGAAATTCAGACACGTTTTGGACATCAGCGAGCAGAACCCGAGGGGATTGTGTGGAGCTCGTAGTTCTAGGGAAGTTGGAGGATCGAAGGCCTCATTGCGTGGGAAAATTGGAGGTAAGGTGACACGAAATTTCAAATTCAGTGTCGAAAATAAACTATCCAATTTTATTTAATTGAACAATGGTAGCTCTAACTCATTGCAAAACTCGATTTTTTTCATGTAGGAAAGTGATAGCTTAAGAAGATGGAAGGGTGTTAGTCCTTTCGTTATCTCCGTTCATTTTCTATTTTGTTCGGTCAAACAAATTCTGGAATCAAATTGACTTGGTCTCGTACATAAACTAAATTCAGAATATCATGTACCAAAAGAGGTTATAATTGGAAGGGTATAAAAAGTCATAGAAGGTGTTGTTACTGAGACTTCCAGGCCG
Source organism: Citrus medica (assembly GCA_002013955.2). Classification (NCBI taxonomy): domain Eukaryota; kingdom Viridiplantae; phylum Streptophyta; class Magnoliopsida; order Sapindales; family Rutaceae; genus Citrus; species Citrus medica. Next base: position 263,420 of record MKYO02009009.1, on the reverse strand, counting down.
TTCACTTTGTTTTAAGTGAGAACTTTCATAAGTTATGACTAGTTGACCACGTTTTGTTTACATTTGATATCACGAAAAGACGGCTTATGAACCAAGAGGGTTGCTAAACAAATTAAGTTTACTAATCCCATTAATTTGACAATTACTTATCTAAGAAACCAAAATTAACTGATTTAAATTAGGAAATCTCAAGTATTCTCGTATTGTTCGGACGTAATTTTAGTAGATCTATTTTCTTACTTTATTTTGAGTTGATGGCAGATCATAAATAATTACAAATCAATTTACAGCCACAGTAATTTTAAGAGAGCTTCGGGTTCAAGAGTTATAATTGGGAGTAGTAATGTTTGAACTTCATAATTTATCTCACCAGTCCATTACTTTTCAGTTAATCTGATTAATTTCTAAAATTACCCTTTTTCGGTGCCACTGCTGGACTGATGGGCACATGCTTCTCAATATTGATTCGTGCGGAATTAGCAATGATTACCCGGGTTCAAAGTTTTACTGTTCAGAAATTATCCAATCACAAGTTGACTTCAGGAAAATATTTTGGAAGCGTAGAATCTCAAAAATAATAAGCATGTGTATCCAGAAAATTCCACATGGATCATATTACTGGATTAGGACTACAAACCAGCTGATTATAGTCAACAGATTTGAGCCCACTGATTTGCAAAATTGGAACAAAGGAAAGGTCCTTTTTTAAAGGCAATTTCCTTAGTCAACTTCAATTGCCTATTTAATTAATAACATAATCCTCAAGTAATACCACAAGATGTTATATTTATACAAACTAAGATATTATTATGTTAAAACGTTATCTCAAGATTAGATTAATCCAAAGCTGTTAGGATTATAACTATAATATAAAGTAATTGTTCATGAAGCTTACAACATGATAATGACTGGAAAAGACTCTTCAGGGATGGATATTTCATTTGGGTCGAATTTCAGTATATTCACTTTGTGAATCACAAAACTTTCTCATAAGGTACAAACAAAATAAAAACAATCTGAATATCACAATCACTACGTTACAAAATAAAAAAATAAAAATTCAATCACATTTTTTCTTGTTTGAATGTAAACGCATAAGCTACAAGTTATGCGCACATTGTTGGACAAATTTGTATACTAAACAACTAAATATGAAAATTTGTTGAAAAGAACAAAGCAAATACAATTATGCACATTGAGCTAAACATTTATGAGTTAAAGCTTTGGAAAATTACACACTTGTGATGGCTCCTCTTTTTCGAAACGGCCAACATATTGAGCACAGCGTGAGCCAGAAACTTTTCTTCTCCTCGTCTACTGGTTGAGATTTAGCATCCCTATTAGCAACAAGATCTACCATGAACTGGACAACAGCCTGAAAAAACATAGCCCTTAAAGTGAGTAAAAATGCAATAAGGATGTTTAATGATTATTAGGTGCAGGCACCTGTAACTTATCAAGTGTGAGTTCAAATCCAAATCCGCACTTTATATTTACAGGCGCCTGCACTTGAAGGCCACTGCAAAAGTGTAAATGTAATTTCAGCAACAAAAAATTAGCTAAAATTGAGAAGGTCGGGAATTACCTGAGCACCCAATTTAGCAACTTGCCTTGGTGGAACTTCTAAAGGAGTCTCATCAGCGCGAAAAACTCTCAATTTTGACAACAACCTGAAAGAATCTGGTAAAATCCTTATTTGATCATCACTTATGTCCAACTGTTCCAGCATCTCAAGATTTCCAATTGACCTTGGCAAGTCTCTAAGATCAGCAAAGTTGTTCCCTACATTCAATTTCTTGAGACTTACTGCAAAGCACAGGTTCTCGGTGATTGACTCAAGCTCATTGAAGCTTACATCAAGCTCCTTTAACTTGGTAAGGTTACCTATAGTTGTCGGTAACCCTTTTATTCTATTATAATGCAAAGTAAGAATCTCCAAGCACTCGAGCTTCCCGATTGCCTCAGGTAGAGCCCTGAGCTGATTGAAATCCAATCGTAGCTCTGTAAGCGATGAGCAGTTTCCAATCGTGTAAGGAAGATCCTCGAGTTCATTTGTTTCCACATTCAGTGTCTTCAAAGAGGTTAAGCACCCAATTGTATCCGGCAAATGGGTGAACTCATTTGAACCCAAATCCAAATTCATTAGGTTGATCAAGTTCCCAAAAGTAGCTGGTAGTGTTTTGAGCCGATTTGCATGAAGGTCTAGATCAATCAGGTTGATTAGATCCCCAAATGAGTCTGGGAGGTTAATGAGTTGATTTGAGTGGATATCAAGCTTTTTTAAGGTTTTGATTCCAGCAATAGAGGATGGAAGAGCCATGATACGGTTTTCAGATAAGTTCAATTCAGTAACATCCTTCAATTTTCCAATTGATACAGGAAGCCATTCAATCTGGTCCGTTAACTTGCCTCTAAGATCAAGAACTACTGCTCCGGTTTTAGCAGAGTTCTCGATAACAGCTGCCATCTTCATCAGACTCAATTTTTCAGTGTTTTCTTCACCTGTAATTACATCAAAATCTACATTCAGACACTTGAGGAACTTTACATGACATGTAACACGAATAAATTCCACATCAAACAATGATCCTAGTCAATCCTTTTAATGACAGAGAAAACAATTAGTAAAGTTATAAGCATTTATCAAAATCCAGATTTAAATAAGAACAAGAAATAATAACATTGACCTTCTAAATCTTGAATTGAAACCCTCATTAATTTTCATATATTTCAACCTTTCAAGATCTAAAGAAGAGTAAATATGCAAAATTGGATGAGAAAACAAGCAAAATCTCCAAGTAAACATAAAAATAAGTGCATGGTTAATTTACCTATAAAGAAAGAACCCTTTGTAGAAGCACTTTTGACCAAATCCTTTAAACCATCTTTCTTAATTTCACCATCTTCTCTTGTCTTCACCAAAGTCTCATCAGTGATCACACATTCCTTTTCAATTTTACCACCTGAGTCAGCAAAAGCAGCCACTTTCTCCATCCGGTTATCCCCAGAAACCAAGCCAGAAGCTCGTCGGACAAGTTCATCAAAGATCCCATAAAGCTTATCAACTTCAACCAAGTGACTGGCTTCTTTCCTCTGTTCACAGCTTTGAAACAAAACCATAGTCTTTTTAAACTGCTGCAGCACAGAAAACAAATCTTCAGAAACATCACGTGGCTTCTCTTGCTTTGTTATTTCATCAAGCTTGGTCTGTTCTTCGGTATCAACAGTTTGGAGAACAGACATGGCTGCTTCCACTTGTTCAATGGAGGGTCTTGGTGGCAGTGATCTGTAAAGTCTCGTGATCTCTTCAACAGTTTCTACAAAAGCAGACGAAGGGGAAGGCTTTTCTTTGGACAACAACACAGTCATGGCTTCGGTGGTTTTTAGATTTTGCTGCAGGAATGCCAATCACCAAATTTTTTAAAGGTATTGAACGATATTGTGAGCTTTTATATGGATTTTTTTTTTTTTTTTTACATCAACCAACGCAAGAGATGAGGCCATTATTTTAAGAGTAATGATACAGCCATAAATTTTTATATAAATTTATTTTGTATTCAAGAGATGAGGCCATTATTTTAAGAGTAATGATACAGCCATAAATTTTTGTATAAATTTATTTTGTATAAACTGACGTGGCATAATAAGATTGGTTGAATGAAAATATAAATTAATAAAAATAAATCATGTGAGTCAAGTGATATTTAATTCAACCAATCTTATCATGCCATGTCAGTTTGTACAAAATAAGTTTATATAAAAGTTTGTGACTGTATCATTACTCTTATTTTAATATGGAAATAAAAACTCACTAAGCCCCTCTAGGTTTTGTTTGAATATACATGCCTTCCTTAGTTTAAAAACTAGTCAAATAAACCCCCTTTTGAGTAAAATGATTTTTTATAATTAGGATTTCTCTATGATAGTATATGAGTTTATATAGCATTGATAATGCAATTATTGTGCACTCCTAAATTTAATTATTTTAATCTATACCATTCATATAGTGAATAATTAACCTTCAAGTTGCAAGTAAATGTAATTTTTTTTATTTTTAATTAATTGACAAAAGAAATTTTCTATTATATCAGGATAAAAATTCCACAATTAATAATGAGATTATTAGATTTAAATATTAGAATTTTCACCTTTAATTTAATTTTAGTGGATACATAATTATGTACCTAGTAATTTGTAAGTTGTAGTATTTCTTCATATTTTAAATTATTTTTTATCTAATCAATTGAAAAATAATTTTTAAGTCACCAAAAAAATTGAAAAGAATGCAAATAATTTTGAAATTATTATATACTATTTATAACTTTACAATTTTACATTTTTTTCTTTTATATTTAGTATTAGATACATACATACATATATATATACTTCGTATAAAGATATTCATAAGGTCTTATAATAATTTGTGCTGTATAAATTTAAGGGAAAAGGACACAAAGACCCCTAACGTTTAAATAAGGAACACAAAACCTCCTAATGTTTCAAAAAAGACACTCAGACCCCTATTTCTTAATAGTAAATTATAATTTTACTATTATACCCTTATAGCATATTAAAAAATAATTATTTATTATCCAATTTATTTCTATATTATTAATAAAATTACGAATATAACTTCATTATCTAATTTTTCTATTTAATTTTTATCAAATTTTATCTTCAAACTAAATAAATTTAATCCATTGCTCAAAAATAAAAATTGATTAAATTGATTATTAATATAATAAAAATAACATATATTTAATATAAAAATAACATATATTAAATTAAAATAAATTTAATTTATATATGGAGAATTGTTATTTTTAAGAAATTATCAATTTAATTTATATATAAGAAATTATAAGAAATAACATATGGAGAATTGTTATTTTTATTATATTAATAATCAATTTAATTTATTTTTATTTTTGAGCAATGGATTAAATTTATTTAGTTTGAAGATAAAATTTGATAAAAATTAAATGGAAAAATTGGATAATGAAGTTATATTCGTAATTTTATTAATAATATAGAAATAAATTGGATAATAAATAATTATTTTTTAATATGCTATAAGGGTATAATGGTAAAATTATAATTTACTATTAAGAAATAGGGGTCTGGGTGTCTTTTTTGAAACATTAGGGGGTTTTGTGTCCCTTATTCAAACGTTAGGGGTCTCTGTGTCCTTTTTCCTAAATTTAATTGTAAAACTATTAATACTTGAACAATAATTGTATAGAAGGCATTGTAATTGTTAGAGCTGGCAAAATTTGACACGACCCGATTACCCAACACGAACATGACACCAATAAATGGGTATGGGTCGTCGAATTTAACACGATTATTAAATGGTTCGGGTCCGGATCAACACGATTTTTTTCCGTGTTGGATTAGGGTTAAAATTCATGACCCATTTCCCCGATCAATGACCAGATTATATTTTCTATTTTAAAATAATTTACAGATTCTTGTCATCAAAACTCAAATATTAGGATGATTTTTTTTCTTTAAAAGGATGAATATAGACACAATATTTTATTTACAAAAATTTTAAATACATTTAGAGCTTTAATAGTGTAAATGTATAAAATATTGGTAGACATGTATATTTTATAATATTGATATATAATATTATTTACATATATATAATTAAAACCTCAATAGTGTGTGTAATATTTTAGTAGATATGTATATTTTATAATATTGATTAATTATGTATGTATGTATGGATGTATGTATGTATGTGCATACATATGTATGACAAAGTGTAAATATTTGATGTAACTTTTGTTTAATATATAGATATTAAGCAGGCTATTGGGTAACCCGATTATTTTTCCGTGTCGAGTCTGGGTCTCAATATTTTGACACGATTATTAAATGGGTCGGGTTTAAGTCGACCTAAATTTAACACGACACGAAGCTGACACGACACAAACACAACCCGATAACTCATTTTGCCAGCTCTAGTAATTGTTGGGTATAGCGTGAATACAAACATTCAATGGAAATGACATCGTTTTGTTTGCTGATTTGGTTCAGAAAACATATGTGACATTAGTGTGAGTTACTTAAGCCATCAAAACGACATCGACTAACTGATGATGGGCTACGGTTTGGGTTGATATGATTTAAATGGAAAACATTTGACGCTCACATATGGCTTTAGTGATTCATAAATGGTTAAAAAAGTTAGGTCACACGTCTCTCATCTATACAATCTAGATTTGAAGTTGTTTCATTTTATATTTTTATAAGTTGGTTATCCAACTAACTTTAGGGGCGTAGGAATTGAATCATAAAAGGATATATAAGAGAGAGAGAGAGAGAGAAAGGCTAAACTTGTTCTTTGTATTATCATCACTCAATCTCTAAAAATTCTCCACCAATAAAACTCTCTAATAGCATTACCCGTCGATGTAGGTCAATAATGGTTGAACCACGTAATTGATTCGTTTTGGTGTATTTGTTCTGCCATTTGCTCTAATTCTTTGTTTCAATTTCAAAAAGTGAGAACTAGGATTCTTAATAATCATTGATTAATTTTGTTTCAAAATTGGTGAGTTTGCAACTTAATTAAGCAATCAAAGCAATAAGAGTTGTTCTTGTTAAGTTTCAAATACAGATCAACTCTAGCAAGTGGTATCAAAGCAAGTTCAAAACAGAATAAGAACTTGCTGAGATAAACAAGAAAGCAAGGGGTACTATAATCTTGACTCTTGATGACTTTGTAATTAGGGAAGTAGTAAAAGAAACAACAGTAGCTGCGTTATGGGAGAAATTTAAGAGATGGCTTTAAAAATAAGTAAACATCATATATGTCTTTGGTGAAGGCTTGATGGCAAGAGGGAAACTAGATCTAAGTAAAGGAAAGAAAAAGAAGCAAAACAAAGTAAAGAACAAAAACTTGAAATGTTTTCATTGTCATAAAGAAAGACATTTTAAAAGAGATTGTCCATATAGGAGATACAAGTCAAAGGACCAAAAGAATCAGAGTAAAGATGTTGCAGTTGCTAAAGAATAGGGTTATGAGTCATAAGATGTTCTTGTTGCATTTAATGTCAAACAAGAAGGTAAACAAGTGCTTGATTTTGGTTGTTCTTTTTATATATGCCCATTTAAGATTCATTTAACTAAGTATCAAGAATTTGATGGTGGCAAAGTGATGGTGGAGAATAATGTTATGTGCAAAATCACATATATTGATAATGTCAAACTCAAGATGCATGATGGATCAATATTTAAATTGAAACAAGTGAGACATATTCCTGATCTCAAAAGAAAGCTAATCTCCATAGGAATGGTGGATTAAATAGGTTGCAATATTAAAGTTGAACGTGGGGTTTTAAAAGTAATTAAGGTTTTTCTAGTCTGAATGGAAAAAAGTGAGAAATATTGGGCTTTATATGTTGGTCAGTACTACTGTCATAGGGGAATTAACTATTGCTTTAAGTACCAATATTGATAAACAAAACTTTGGCATCGAAGGCTAGGGCATATGAGTCAAAAGGGACTGAATAAACTATCAAAACAAGGGCTGTTAGATGATGACAAGATTGGTAATTTAGTGTTTTATGAGGACCATGTCTTAGATTCGAGAGAACTAGCTTCAAGTAATCAGTTTGTATATCTAAGGGCATCCTAAATTATGTTCACTCAAATTTATGGGGTCCTTCACATGAGTTATCTATAGGGGGAACAAGATACTTATTCTTAATAATTGATGATTTCTTGGGAAGGTTGCTAAAGAACAAAGGTCGGGTTTTTGAGAAGTTCAATGAACGAAAACCTTTGTTGAAAATCAAACGGAAGAGGGGTGAAGAGGTTGAGGACTGACAATGGACTTTAGTACTGTAATTTACAATTTGATAGTTTTTTTTCAAAGGAAATGATAGTTAGACACAAGACTGTGAGGTTAACACCTCAACAAAATGGGCTAGCTAAAAGGATGAATAAAACTCTCATGGATAAAGTGAGAAGTATGTTAATCCAATCCAAGCTAGCTTGAAGTCTGTGGGCTGAAACTCTTGTCACTGCTTGCTATTTGGTTAACTTAAGTCCTTCTACTGCCATTGGCTACAAGACTCTATTTGCAATATGGAATGGAAAGCTTGCAAATTATAAAAATCTGAGGGTGTTTGCTTGTCAAGCTTATGCACATAAGAGCCAAGGGAAGCTGGCATCTAGAGCTCTTAAGGGTGTTTATTAGTTATCTAGATTGAGTGAAAGGTTATAACTTTGGTGTATAGATTTGACTCCACACCTAAGTGTTTAATCAGCAGGGATATTGTTTTCAATAAAGAAGTTGCGAGCAAATTTCAAGCAGATAAGGATAAACAAGCTGTCAGTGCTACTGATGTTCAGTTCTAAGTGGAACCATTGCTCAAAGCAGGTCAGATGATATTGTAGAATCAAATAAAGCTACTGAAGATTCACGTGAGCTAGAAACCTCCCAACAACAAACTTAATAATAGTCTCAGTCCCAAGACTATCAACTAACTAGAGATAGGCAAAGAAGATAGATAAAAGTTCATAAACGATATGGATATGTAGACTTAATCACTTATGGACTGTATTATGCACATGACATAACTGAAGAAAAACCCAAAAGCTTCAAGAATAATATCAACAATCAGCATGAAAGGAAATGGATATCAATAATAGATGAGGAGATGAGTACTTTGAAGAAGAATAACACTTAGGAATTGGTCCCAAAGCCAAAGAATAAAATAATAGTGGGCTGCAAGTGGATATACAAGTTTCAAAATGGTTATATAGCATCTAAATCAAGAAGAATCAAGGTCAGGCTTGTTGCAAAAGGGGTACACTCAGAAGGAAGGCAATAATTTCAAAGAAGTGTTAGCACCAGCAATTAGACATACTTCAATAAAGATATTACTTTCATTGACAATAATTTTTAGCCTGGAGCTAGATTAGTTAGGTGTCAAAATAGCCTTCTTACATGGTGAGCTACAAAGGGAGATTAACATCTCACAACCTGAAGGGCATAAACAAAGTTGATGATGTATGCTTACTTAAGAAATCTCTTTATCGCTTAAAGTAGTCCCTAAGGCAATGATATCTCAAGTTTGATGAATTCATGGTCTTTCATGAGTTCAAAAGATGCAGTTATAGTTGTTGTGTATTTCAAATAATATCAAGCATGTAAGCACATATATATACTCTTATATATGGATGACATGCTAATTGAATGTAAGGAAAGAATCGAGATAGAGAACTTAAAAAGGCTCCTCAAAACAGCTTTTTGTATAAAGGATTTGGGTACTGCAAGAAAGATGCTAGGAGTGAAAATTATTAAAAAAGAAAATAAGGAACTATCTTTTTATCCTAAGAGAAGTGTATTAAGAAGGTACTAGAAACATATGATATGCTTGACTCAAAACCTATACATAATCCACTGGCTGCTCATTTCAGATTATGTAATCTTTTTGTTCAAAAAACAGATAAAGAGAAATCTAAAATGCAGAGGGTTCCTTATGCAAATGTTGTTGGGTGCTTGATGTATACTATAATACTTATGAAACCTAACATCTCACTTACTGTGAGTGTGGTCAATAGATACATTGCAGCACCAATAAAGGAACATTAGAGAGGTGTTAAATGGATATTGAGGTATCTTAAGGGAACTATGAACCTTAATTTCGTTTATAGAAGAAGTAGTAGAATTGTTAAGGGTTTGTGGGGCTATGTTGACTCTGATTATACTAGGGATCTAGACATAAGAAGGTCACTTATTGGATATATGTATATGTTGAATAGATGCTTGATCAATTAGAAGACAAGTCTGCGGCATGTTGTATCTCTTTCCACTACTAAAGCAGAGTATACCGCAGCTACAGAAGTAGTTAAAGAGGCACTATGGCTAAATGGGTTATTGATAGAACTTGGTCTGATTCAAGAGTTTATTATAGTCTTCTGTTATAGCTAAGTGCTCTGCATTTATGCAAGAACCTAGTTTATTATGAGACATAAAAGCATATCGATATTAAACTTCATTTTAGAAGTAGTGAGATCTCAAAGGATGTCATCAATATGGCTAAAATCCATACTAACGAAAATCTCTCTGATATGCTTACTAAGCTGATTCTAGTTCTTAAATTAAAAAAAAACATTAAATTTAGTTGGAGTTTGTAGTATCTGACTGTGAAAAGGATTTTGTGAAGGAGCCAATTTGAGTTGTTTGATTCAAGGTGAAGAATTGTTGAGTATAGAGTGAATACAAACACGTAGTGGAAAAACATTGTTTTGTTTGCTGGTTTGGTTCAGAAAACACACGTGACGTTGGCGTTAGTTACTTAAGTCATCAAAACGACATCAACTAATTAGTGATAGGCTGCGTTGTCGGCTAATATGATTTAGGTGGAAAACATATGATGCTCACATGTGGCTTTAGTGATTTATAAATGGTTAAAATCGTTAGGCCACACGTCTCTCATTTGTACAATATGAATTTGAAGTTGTTTCATTTTCTGTTTTTGCAAGCTGGTTATCCAGCGAACTTCGGGTGCATGGGAATTGAGTCATAGAGGGATATGTGAGAGAGTGAGGCTAAGCTTGTGCTCTGTATCATCATTATCACTCAATCTCTGAAAATTTCTCTTTAAAATCATCAATGAAACTCTCTGATAGTTTTACCCGTGGATATAGGTCGAACCACATAATTGATTTGTTTTGGTGTGTTTATTTTGCCATTTGTTCTTAATTCTTTGTTTTAATTTCAAAGAGTGCGAACTAGGGTTCTTAGTAATCATTGATTAATTCTTGTTTTGAAATTGGTGAGTTTACAACTTAATTGATCTTACGAAGCAACCTGGGCAGAAAGAGTTATTCTTGTTAAGTTTCAAATAGAGATCAATTCCAACAGTAATAAATTATTTGATATATGTTTTATTAATAATACTATATGAGTCACAACAAATGGAAATATTGTATTCAACAACTATAATTGAAAAACATATGTGTATATAACTACATGATAGCTTGGATATACGCTTTTAGGCTTGGGTTATTTTAACTTGATTTTTAACATAACATGTAAACTATTAATTTTATGCAATTTAATGGTGACTGATATAATATCATAAAATGTTGCTCTGCCTTTCAATATTAACATTAGATTGTGAGAGATTAATGACTCAAATTTTAATTTAAAATATTCCAAACCATGTTTTTATAATGAAAATATAAAAGTATACAAAGAATTTTGTTTTGTCATTCTTTCCCATGTAAATATTATTGGAGGTAATATTTTACTTATTATCACCATTAATTATTATTATAAAAGTAGCGACTTAGTAAAATAAAATTTTATAATTACAATCAAAGAATATCAATAAAAAAATCTTTCTTGATTCATAAACTAAAATTAATTAGGAATATATGTTAGAATTAGCTTTTATGAAATTAATAAAGTCATTTTCAAAAATATAATAAAAATATATAGGCTTGTGACACTTAAATTTGATAAGGATTTGATAATTTCCTATCATATAAGAATATTAATTATAACATAAACCATAATTTCATGAAATAGGTATGTTAAATGGGTGTTAAAAATAATATATACTTCATGTAATTGGTGTTTTAATATTTGATATTGAATTTAATTTAAACATGGGAGATCAAGTATTTTTTAAATTGCAAACAATCTTATTCATGAGTTCATTGATATAGTTTACGATGTTCATTTAAATAAACGTACTTAATTGTGTCATTTATTGGTGTTACACCATAATAAATTTTATATAATTACAACTTATTTAATTAATTTGTGCTAGATAATCAACTAGATATTATATCCTATATTTAATACTAATAGATTTTGTAACATATATGTTAAAAAATTAGATAACAAATTTAAAGGAGGGTTGAAAAGTGGTTTTCAAATAAAACTTATTGTTTGAGTAAATTATTTCAAACAATAAGGGTGGTCATTGTTATTTTACAAAAATTCTCCATCCCTAAATCCGATTATTTTTAAATTATTTGTCTTTTTTATTAGTACAAATAGTATATATCATTGATTAAATCTAATGGTATAAAATTAAAATATTATTAATAATATAAAAAATTACAGTATAATAGAAGGACCCTAATAATTATGTTATTTGACTATGGTAACTCAAGTGTGTTTTTATTTAAATAAAATTGTTCAAAAAAGGATTGTGTGACAATTTCGCAATTTAAAATAAGTCTCTATGTACATTTTAAGAAAAAATATTAAAAGTCTTGATGATCTTTCCCATTTAAAATATTGAAATTTGGTTTTGGGAGTTACAATCTATAATACACATATCTAAAATATTTATATATATACAGTAATTCTTTAGTGCAGTCGCCCTCATTTTTTTTTATGTGAACATTCTTTTAAGTTAGGAGGTTTAATAGAGTTTGTTTTTAATACTATAGAATCACATGACTTTATAGTATATTGAAAATTAATTCTATTAAGCCGCACGGTTTAATAATGTGTCTGTATTTAAAAAAAAAAAAACTTACACTTGAGAATGATATATATCTCATGTCAAGAATATATTAAAAGAAGGTCCATGCACCCACATTATTTTAGACATTGTCTTGTTTAATTTTATTCGTTCATTTTTCCCCTTTGAAATCTATATTCATTTGACAAGTCAATAAGCTAGACATTTAGTTTTCTAATAAAATATTTTTTCTCATCACTGATCGTAATAAACGTTAGTATATAAAATGATAAAAATACAAATTATTATTTAGGAGAATCAAATATAATTACATCAAGAGTGAGGTTTGCACTCTAAAAAGCATTTTCTTTAACCATTTTTAATTAAATTTTTATTACTAGAATAATAACAAAGTAATTTACTGTTATGGATAATTAAGAAAAAAAATCAAATAAGAATCCTCTCTCTATGATTTTGATGAAATAAATTAAAAATAAGCTAGTCAATTGTTTTTTGTTCTCCCAAGTAGTTGAGAATGCATCCACGGCAACCATATTGAAAGGATTAATATAATGACTACTCTATATTGCCTTTTTTTTTTTTTGACTTTCGAAAATAATAAGTATTTTAGAAAGAGAAAAAGAGAAAGTGATGTGACGGAGTTAGGTATAAAGCTTTTGCTAGAGAGAGAAGAGATTCCTCACCAGTTTGGGAGCAATATTAGAAAGAAGATGAAGAGATCCATTTGAAAGTAACTTTGGCATTTTGATATATTTATATTATATAAACTTAAATTACCAGTTTAATAAATTTGAGTTTTTTTAAAAATTAATATTTGAAATAAATTTTAGATTACGAATATCCTCATTTTAATTTACAAAATATTATTACTCTTTCACCCATTTTATATCTATAATCTATTCATTCATTTAACCTAATGAAAATCGTATTGGTCTCTTATATTTTCATTGATATCTAAAGTAAATTTTGATAAAGTTAGTGGTAGTTATTAAAACTCATTCTAAAGATGTAAAAACTTTGTGGAGGCATATTAATTAATTTACTCTCAAAATAATTATAAACTTAATGCAGGCAAATTTAATTTTTATAAATAATTTTATTTTGCTCATTGCATCTAATAAGTACATTTCATGTGTGTACACACAAACACAATTAGGAAAATCACCGAAAAATCAAAGCTAAAGTTTAGATGGCTACGGATTTTCTTCTCCTGTAAAATATCCAAAACTATGCTATTTCTTGAGAATAAGAAATATTTTTAAAAAATAAAAAAGAATTAATTATAATTTTAACTTAAAAGGCCTCTAACTTCAATAATGCTTTTTAATTGCTTTTTAATGTTTGGTGTTGGTTATAAAATATAAAATGTGTGCATGCATTATGTCATCAATGATGAAAATGTTAAAGTCTTCAGTCTGATAAATGACTGATGACGACAATTAATCCTCAAAAGTCTTCTAATTAGATTCTCAAAAGGTTTTATTTGGTTCTCAATTTGAATTTGTAATTAATGTGCCAAAATTTCAAGTCATTAACTCACTTTGAATTTTGATCATGTGCGATGAATCCGATCAACCACGCCTTATGCTTGCAAAACAAACTTTTTTTAATAAAAAAAAGTATAATTTTAGAATGATACATAGTTTCTTTTCCCACTAAGATTGGGAGTTGGAACCTTAATTCTAAATATTTGACCAAGATAAGTTAACTAGTACACATGAGCGAATGTTTGGGAGTTAGGTGGTATGTTCGCTTGGATTGGATTAATGTACTAAATTTAACTTTTAATCATAAATTCATAGGATTAGTAATCACAATTTTCAAGTGGGTTTAGTTAGAATTAAATAATAGGTGGAAAAATGTTTGTACATTTATGATATCTTCTATAACTTATTACACTATTTTTTATTTATAACTTAAAAATTATTTATTTATGATCACTAATTAAGCAATTTATCTTTTTGTTATTCATGGATTACTTAAAAATTATTAATTAATTTATTATTTGAATAATTTTATTTATTTTATTTAATGAAATGATATATCTCATAGGAAATAACCTATAATTTAAACAATTTATATATATATATATAGATATTTATTTATTTATTTATTTATCATTATGACTACCCAATAACTAATTGAATACATACGTACATATATAATATCTATAAATAGTCGTTATTTAAATTCAAATATTAACTTAAAATATTGTTTAACTTCATTTAAATTTAATTTAATATAATCCAATATGATATTGTATTAAACATATGTCACCCTTTTACATAATCCAACCTAACTTAATCTAATTTAATATAGTTCAATCCAATCATATGTTCTAAACGTAGTTATAAATTTTTCATTAATTCCTTTCTTGTTTCCTTTCATTTATTTATCCCCCTTCCTTTGAAGCATTTGAGACAAGAATGTAGTTTTTAGAGGAAGAAAAAACTGGACTTGTGGCATTGGACTCGATTTTCACGATCTGTCCAACAGAACCATTATTCGTGTCAACAGAACAGCAGAAACTTCAGAATGCGACCATAATATTGTCATAAGGCCGCGGCTAAGTTACATACATACAAATGTATGTAACAGACGAAATAATGAGCGTTGGATTTTGATTCCGAAATCGAACGGATGTGGATAAATGTGCTTTAAAATGCATGTGATGGCCAACCTGTTGGAACTTGTAAGGGTTATTCTTTGACCTGTTGAAAAAGGTTAAAAAATGAAATGATGTCCGGGGCTTAGAAAAAAAGGCAGCAAAAGATAGATTAAACAAAATTTTCGAACGTGGTAAGCATATCTTGTCAAAAATGAACTTTGTTTGTACACTCTACAAGCGATTTTGAAAGTTTAAAAAGTTAATTTTAGTGTTTAGTAATTTTATTTTTTTAAATTATTTTTTATTTTTTAAATTTTTGTTAAAAATATTTATTTCAATTATTAATTGTTGTATATACACAATCAAAAATAATATATGTACAAAATTTAAAATGCGTAGATAAATTTTATTCAATATTATATCTATTTCAATCATTATATTCTTACAATAAAATTTATTAAATACATGAAATTGTGTTTAAATTTCACAGCTAATTATTTATACAACACAATTAACAATAATTATTTTAAAAATTACCGTATTACTAAACTGCTCCTCAATATACAATTTTTAAAAAAGAAAAATTAGATACTTCTTTGTAAAAGATGGTTTCAAAAATATTTTATTAATTTTTATTGGCATTATTTAATATATCTTGTACAAACCCCTTTTTTTTTCAACACTCCACAAGTTAAAGTCGAAACCATATATTAAAAACATACATGGATCCAGGGGCGAAGCTATGAGTTTCTTGAAAAAAAAATTAATTAATTATAAATGTACTTTTTAAAAAACCTAGAGTAAAATATAAAAATATAATTAATCTAAATAAAAAAAAACTCACCCACATCTATGACTAATTGATCCAATTATGTAAAGTTTAAATTTTCTAAAATTTAGTTGTTCAATTCATCAAGTTGCCACCTTATGAGGGACGGTCAGCCTCTACTGCACCTACATGCTCATACTATTATTGAACTAGTTATTAACTTATACTTTTGTCAAATTTTTTGATAAAATAATTAATAATTCTCTAATGTATTATTATTGCACACAATATAATTCAGATACGATAATATATGAGTTTTATTTTTTGAAGAATCGGATAAAATTTCGTCGATAGTATTTTTTTTAGGGAAATTATCATTTGTATACCCTTAGTTTACTCCATTATCAAAAATACTACAACACTTTGAGGGTATATCAATCGTTCACCCTAAGTGGACAAAAGGTATCAGCTGACCACCAAACCGTTAGTTGCCGTTTAAGTATGATGACTTCAGAAGGGTAATTTGGTGTTTTCATATGATACAAGTGATAATTTAAGGGTATACAAGTGATAATTTAAGGGTATACAAGTGATAAAAAGAGAATTTAAGGGTATACAAGTGATAATTTTTAAGGGTAAAATCGTTAATTCACTGTAACTCCGTTAACTTTCAAACGACAACTAACGGTTTAGTGGTCGGTTGATACATTTTGTCAACTAAGGGTGGACGATTGATACATCCTCAAAGTGTTGTAGTATTTTTGATAACAGAGTAAATATAGGGTATATAAATGATAATTTCTCTTGATACATTTTGTCAACTAAGGGTGGACGATTGATACATCCTCAAAGTGTTATAGTATTTTTGATAACAGAGTAAATATAGGGTATATAAATGATAATTTCTCTTTTTTTTATTTACTTTGTACTTTTATAGTTTTATATTAGTTTTTTGCTTGTCTAGTGTAGTTTACTAATTTCATTTGTATAGAATAAATTTTTTGAGAAGTAATTGAATTTAAAAAAAATCTAGCCCACCCGAAAAAATAGTACTAGCTTCACCATTGCATGGATCTATTTGTATTTACTTAATCATTAACAATCAAATGTACCTTCATTGGACTATGATAATAATTTATTGCCTATATAGCCTTTACATCACCAATTTTTTTACCATTTTTCTTTATATATTTTCATACACTTTCATTGATCAAACTCCATCAAAATAAGTCAAAATTCTTACTATTTAATATCTCTACATGTTTTATCGCCCATAAATTTCTTAGAAATATTATGTCACATAGGCAATTGCTGTTTCACTGCTGGGAACGAAACATAATTATCAACGACGTCGTAAATTATTAGATAAACTTGTAGTCCATGGCCAGAATTAAAAAAATTTGGTTATCATACATTCCAAAATATTTGGGGTCTCATTGGATAACGATTGGAGTTAAATAACTTATCGCTTCCAAAAATTTATCCGATTGTTCCTGCTACAAGTGGTGATTTTAGTATGCATTTCTTGTCAAATCAGTTTCGGTTACTTGACGGTTCTTCGCAACGCAGCAAGACCCCATCATTTGAATAAGGACTCGGCTACATTGCGGAAAACCAGTCTTCTTCTTCTTCCTCAAAAGCCACTGCTGATTTGAAAATATTGGGGTTACTGACTGGTTTTGATTTTACTTGCTAGGGTTATGATTTTGGAATAATGATAACTAATTTTCCAAAAGTTTTGGGTTGATGAACGGTGATCAATTTCCAAAAAGGTAAGTAACTTTTTTTAGGGTAAATGAACTAATTTTTATCTTTTTTATTTATGTTGACGATCCTGTTTAACTTGACAATTATTTGGCGGGTTCATGTCTATAAAAATTAATATTTTTTATGGATTTTGCTGAGAATTTTGAGAAGAAATTTTATAATTGGCATTCTTGTTTGATATTGTGATGTTGTAATTTTATTTACAATATTAATAACGTAAAAAATATGTGCCGTTGGACCATATTAATGGTATGCATTATCTCTATTAATAAAAAATTTTAATTAGTTCTAAAATAATATAGTGTATTAACAAATCGATAAAAAGGATGATTTTAAATTTAAAAATAAAAATAAAAGTAAATATGATAAAATATAGAGTGATGATAGAGTCACAAATTCTTGTACAAACTTATCTTGTACAAACGGATGTGACATTAATTCATTAGTTGAATGAAAATATAAAATAACATAAATAAATTACGTGGGACAAGAGATATTTAATTTAACCAATGAATTAATATCACATCAGTTTGTACAAGAAAAGTTTGTACAAGAGTTTGTGGCTGTATCATTACTCTAAAATATAATATCTCAAGTTCTTTTATTTGAAATAAAATTTTTGACAAGTTCTTTTATTTGAAATTAAATTCTTGACGCATCAAGTAAGTAATCTTCATTATATAATACTTATCTGTTAATTAATTAATTATCGCTGTATTAAATTATATAAAATAAATGGCTGAGATTAAACACTTAAATCTAAGAGTTTTATGAAAATACATATAGCATCTCAGAGAAATCTTTCTTTTTTTTTTTCTAACTTTTCCCATCCTGAATTAATTTTCTCGATTCCCCATTGTCTTTATGTGTCCATGGCTCGCGTGGATATTTTTATTTTCTTTTTATGAAATATCTTTCCCACAGACCTTGTTTATTTCGGCATCAGTAAGTGCAAATTGGAACCATCTATTATCGACATACATAAATCTATTCGTATTTACTTCATCGTTAACAATGAAATGTACCTTAATTGGCCTATCATAGTAATATATTGCCTATGTAATATTTATCCAACTAGAGCCAATAAAACTTGACAAGTCCAGATTACCCGACACAAATAAATGTGTATAAATAATTAAATTTAACATAATTATTAAATGAGTCAATTTCAGGTTGACATGATTTGTTCGTATCGATTTAGAGTTAAAGTTTTTTTTATCCATTTACCTAATTAATGACACAATTATATTTTTATTCAAAATTAAATTATAGGTTCTCATTATCAAAACTCAAATATTTGATATGATTATTTTTTTTCTTTTGAAAAAGGTTGAACATATTCATGGTGTTTCATTTATAAAATTTTATATAAATTCAAGAATCAATAGTGTAAATGTGTGTACGCGCGTGCATGTGTAATGGAATATAAATATTTAATGTAAATTTTATTAAATATATAAATATTAAACAAGTAATTGAGTAACTTATTTTTTTCCATGTCCAATTAAAATCTTAATATTTTGATTCGATTATTAAATAGGTTGTACTTAGGTCAGCTTAAATTTAATATAACATAAAGTTGACGCGACACAAGCACTAGCTAATGACCCATTTTGCCACCTCTATACTCAACTACGTCTTTACTATTTACTATTTTCTTCAGATCTTTTCATACACTTTCATTGATTAGTCTCTATTAAATAAGTACAATTCTTAGTAGAAATATCTTCTCCATCTTTTATTTTGATACACTACGCTATACATATATTTTATTGCCAATAAATTATTTAATAAGTATCATGCCTTTAGTCAATACCAATTTTATCACCGGAACAAAACAAAATTACTAACTGAGGTGGTCCATCGCCGGAGATGAAGATTGGTTATTTCTTATTACCAAACATTTGGTTCTCATTAGATGACAATCGGGAAAATATCTCATCTTTAACTTATATTTACCGTTCCGGGTAAATCATCGTTCTCAACTTAGCAAATGGGCTGTCAGAGCAAGGCCCAATCTGTCCGATGGCTTCCCTGACACCGGTTAGCAACAGTATAATTGGTTTCAACACAAATGCTCATATCACACGTGGCGCCCTCAGCATTCGTTTCTTGTCAAATCCATGTCTGTCAGTTACGCTTTTCCGTAACATATCTAACCCTCGTCACAATTATTAAGCTTTTACCAAACACCCAATAATTTTTTAATTTTTTTTTATAGCTGTTAATTTTGTTACACATCGATAATACACACCTGAGTTTCAAACGCCCTTTAAACCAATAGGTTTTAAGATAGTATAAAATAATAAAATATCTACGTAATACATCTATACATTTATTTTGAGAAAAAAAAATCGATCGAGTTAGTGGCTCCTATTAATGGGAATAAGGATAATGAGTGTGTATTTAAAAACGTTTGTGAGGTGCATATAGTAGCAGAAACAATTAGTTTATCACTAGTTATTCAGATTGATTTATTTAATTATAATAAGTATTTTTTTTAATATTAATTACGCATCATATTACTGCATTGCACATATATTTATTTACAATATTATTATAACATATATTACACTAATATTTACAGTCAAATATGCATAACTAGAACTTATATTATTATATTAAATTTTATGAAGTACATACTCAGATAAATAACCCTCACAAACGAAAGATGTTCCTACTCTACTCGCATTTCACAAGCGAGAAAAATTTATAAATATTTAACCTCCACAATACTTTTGTGGAGGCTTGAACCTCTGCCCTCAAGCTTATGAGGACAGCAGCCCAACCACTTCAACTAAAGACTTAGTTATTAAGTGTTTATTTAATACCATAAGTTGGCATCGTTTGAATAAAATTTTTAAAGATTAAATAAATATTTTGTATCTACTATTATAAGCTCAAATTTTAAGTTTTTGAGGAGAGAAATTATAATTTTTTAAAACATTTATATATTCTTTATTTATTAGATAATTTTTTTGTTATCATTTATAATATAATTTTAAAAATTTTACATATTAAAATAATTTTATTATTTTTAATAAAAATTCTTATTCACAATTCAATGAATAAAATTTACACTTACAAAAATTCTAATAACAAAAATTTTATTTAAATAAGATTTATTTAAAAAAAAACTATACCTACGGCAAGTAGAATCTTTTCATTTGCAAATTTTTAACCAGTGAATATGGCCCAACTATCATGTATAATTGGGTCCCACTTAACAACACAAATTAATGAATCATACACATTCTTAAGCCAATTGCATTTGCCTTAACACCATTTTCACTCACAAATTCAGCGAACTTATTGAATAAACCAAACAAACTCCATCCTCTGCATCGTCAACCCCTCACTGTGAGTTCCTCTCTCGCTCTTATTTTTCAATTCTTTTTATGATTTTTATTATAAATGTTGTTGATATTATTATTGATTGTTTTAGGGTTGTTGTTGATCGAAAGACTAACATGGGTTGCACTGTGAGAGAGAAGCATATCCGCACAACACGGAGGACCCGATCCGTCAAACCGGAATTCGATCCATGTTGTTATCTTGATAAGGCGTCGATATCAAAATCCATTCTTGAATCTGGACTCAAACCCTTGAGTTACCATCTGGGTCTGAACGATCCGTCCCATAATTCTAATCCCAATGCCGATGATCACGGTTGGGGTTACTGCACTGAAGAACAATTGGAGGAAATTTTGTTGAAAAATTTAGAGTTTTTATACAATGAAGCTATTTCTAAGCTTGTTGCCTTAGGGTACGATGAGGATGTTGCTCTGAAGGCTATTTTGAAAAATGGCCATTGTTATGGGGGCATGGATGTTTTAACTAATATTTTGCATAATTCTTTGGCTTATTTGAATAGTAGTAGTACTAGTGGTGGAAATGGTAATACTAGCAGTGTCAATTCGGAGGATTCCGAGCCTGTTTTTAATGATTTGAGACAGTTGGAAGAGTATTCCCTTGCGGGTATGGTCTGTTTGTTGCAACAAGTTAGGCCACATTTGAGTAAGGGTGATGCCATGTGGTGTTTGCTCATGAGTGATCTTCATGTGGGTCGTGCTAGTGGTATTGAGATTCCTGGTACTAATGTTTGTGGTGGTACAATTTCAAACAATGTGGACAGTGTGAGTAATGGTGGGGTTAATGGTGTTGTAGCTCCGGCCCTGTGTAGGTTTCATGGAGGCTGGGGGTTTGGGAGTGGGGGGAATGCGGAGTTTTCAGTTAATGGGTTTTTCTCGTACAGTGCTGAAATGACTTTGCCAAGGGATATTGAATGTCCTAAGAGGTTTAATCTTTCACCTTCTATGAAATCGTTACTGAAAAGGAATGTTGCAATGTTTGCTGCTGGCTTTCGGGCTAGTTCGAAGCAGGGCCATTCACAACCTCAGGCTTGTGTGAGTGTTATGGCGGGTAGGGATGCATCTCTGGTTGCATCAGGGGCTGAGGTAACGGTTGAGAATTGTGAAGACTCAAAGAATTTGAAGGATCCAAATGGGGTTGATTCTGTGCTGAGTAAAATGCGCGATTTGAATATTGATGAGAATTTGGAGACCATAACAGATGATCAGAAGGATGAAATTGTGGTCACTATGCTTCATCAGATTAAGGATCTTGAGAGACAGGTGAAGGAGCGAAAGGAGTGGGCACACCAGAAGGCAATGCAAGCTGCAAGAAAACTGAGTAATGATCTAACGGAGCTTAAAATGTTGAGGATGGAGAGGGAGGAGACTCAGCATTTGAAGAAAGGAAAACAGACTCTTGAAGATACAACCATGAAGAGGCTCTCGGAGATGGAGAATGCTCTGAGGAAGGCTAGTGGTCAGGTGGATAGAGCAAATGCAGCTGTTAGGCGGCTTGAAACAGAGAATGCTGAAATTAGAGCTGAGATGGAGGCTTCTAAGTTGAGTGCTGCTGAGTCTGTTACGACATGTTTGGAGGTTGCCAAGAGGGAGAAAAAGTGTCTGAAGAGGCTCTTGGCTTGGGAGAAACAGAAAGCTAAGTTACAGGAGGAGATCGCTAACGAGAAAGAGAAGATTAAGGAGTTGCAACAATGTTTGGCTCAGATTCAGCAGGATCAGAAAGAAACTGAGGTGCGTTTAATTTGTCTGTTTCCATGGTTTTCCACCCATAAAATTTCCACAAATATCCACAGCTTTCCTAATATGTCTTTAAATATATAGGGTTACAAACGTTGTAGTCAATTATCGAGAATACCAACTGTACACGTGGTGTACACCTGGTGTGCTCATTGAGTTTTACTTTAAGGAAATCATAACCCATCTATAGAATTCATTAATATTATCGACTTAAAATTTAGTGGCCCAGTGTCTTGTGCTGCACTGACATAAGTGAATAAAAATAAATAAATATTAAAAGTAGGTAGACGCATAACAATTTATATAATGAAATCGGCCCATTGAATCATATGTGAAGCTGGGACTCAAACACGGATGCTGTGTCTCAGTGAATTGTCAATTTAGAACTCATGGATGAAAATCAGAAGTATGAAGTATTGAAGTTACAAACAGCCTTATATATAGATTCTGTATGAACAATGGTAGGTCACGTGGTTGAGTAAAGAAAAATGATGCTAACTGTAGGAAGTTTTATTTTGGTAGAGTTATTAAGGGCATTGGTCAATTAGAAAGCTAATACACAAGTAATATCTTACTGGGCTAATACCTAACCACTGCGTTGATTCTTGGATGTCTAACTTAATTTTAGAATGAAGAGGAGAGGGTGCTGCAGTAGGCAAGTTTAAATGCCTATTTTGTCCCTGAAGTTAGCATGGAGACGGTTACCAAATGCAATTTTCTTATCACCATATATAAGCTACAGTTCAAGATCAATCAGTGATGATGCGTTTATAAGCCAACGGAAGGAAAAGCAAACTGAATATTATAAAAAGCATTACTGAAAGAGTAATCTTGGAACAAGCATAATATTGTTGGTGTCGTAGCAGATTTTTGAGTTGAATGAGATTCCTACAGTTTCTCAAGTTGATCATGTGATTAATATTAGTTTTCAGGATAATGTCGCTATTTGGCAACAGTATCTTTGCTTTGGACTTGGAACCAGGGTTCATCACTAAACATTGCCTTGTCTTTTCTCCCCGTTTTGGTTTAGTTTGTTATCAATTTACTTAATCTCCAAATTCATATTTTGGTGTTGGATGCCTTGAAATGATATTGCATTTTTAAAAGTCAGCCAATGTATACAATTTTTTCTAACAATATCCTTTTCTTTAGCTTACTTGCACTAAAATCAGAAGATTGGTACATAGATTGTAGTTTCAGTGCATGGTGGATGCAACCAGTTACTTAACTTTCTTTTTTTCAGCCTGTAGTTTAACAAAGTGGACATTAATTTAGGATAGGAACTATTAAAAACTATTAATAGAATTATCTAATAAGTACGGTTTCGTTAACTTGTCAACTTTTAGCCCTTGGGCTTTAGCTCAAGTCCGAAGGGGATGGAGGGTAGTTGGTATATTCAAATCTCAAATTTTATGATTTTAAACAAATTGAAATCGCCAAGTCAGTTCAATGTTTTCAGTGGAAGTATAGTGCTCAAGTGTGTGATCAATGTATGATAGTTCAACATTAAGCTGGTGTAAAATTGCATTGCGGCAGAACAGCCAAGGTGGCCAAAATGCATTTATGAGCGTGATAATTGCTGGATTAGATAATATGAAATTTTTAATTCTGTTTAGCTATTTTGGAATACACATGTTTATCCGGTCGCATGTCCTGCCATTTTATAGTTTTAATATTTGGTGACTATGACAGTGCAATTTGGATTAACAATAATCATTAAGAAAATGTAAATGGAAGCAAATACAAATGTTACCGATCTGTTGGTGGCATGATGTGATTTCGAGGGACACTTATTTTTTGAATCTTCTGCTAGTATGCTGTATGATTATTTGTCTTTGACTTGACTGTAAGGGTGTGTTGTTCTCTATATGTTCTGCTTTTGAATTGAGCTTACTTTGTTTGATCAACTTTTCAAAGTTGGCTCACAATTAGTTTTAATTAGTGCAGATCTCTTTATTTTGTGTGTACACCTTAGGAACACCATGGAACCTGACAGTTTAAACTCTTGAGGTTCTTGATTTCTCTTTTCATGTAATGAACCGATTCGTCTAACTGTGGATAATGGCTTTTGATGCCGCAAATAAGTTGCTCTGTTAGTTAACAAATTGTATGATGGGCCATCACATGGGATAGTTTACTCCTATCATTTTTATGTGAAGTGTTGTCTGCAAGTTTCTAGTTTGTTTTGTTATTTTCATAGTTCATCCTCTTTTAAGTTCATTTCCCTCATAGAGCTCACAGAATGCAATCAAGCTTTTGATTTCTGTCCTGCTTATTATATGTTCATTTTACATACAACCATCTTCCTTAATCACGCATAATAGTTTGCATTCATTGGTGTGGCTAACGTTCAGTATAATATGTGAATATAAACAGAACTTCTTCCTTTATATTTATAAAAAGGAGTATTGATTCAACGGTAATTAATTTATTACAAAAACAAAATATAGCGGTACCCAGCAATTTCCTGTTCCCGACAGTACTCAAACCTTTTTCGAGGATGCGGGTGGCATTAGCTCATAATTTGGTTTTGGTGTTTCAATAATGCGAGAGCTGGTCCTAACTCCAACGAATACTTCCTTCTTTACACACACACACACGCGCGCACATATATATATACCCGGTAAGTTAGGTACAGGTCTATTCTTTCTTGCCAACCATTTAGATTATCTTAAGCTAGCATGTGGATTTACTGTATCTTGTTACTCTGTCATCCGTCTTGCATTTCTATAATTTTAAAAGCAGTATCTTTCTTTCGGGGACAAAAAAAGTGTACTGGCTTGTGGTTTTCGTGTAGAACCGTTGATGGGGAATGTTGCCTCCTGAATTTAAATTACTGACATGTATGAGGTAAAATTGAGGTAGAAAACAAATATGGCCTTGGCCTCTGAAGGTATCTATTTATAATACAATATAATACCACTAAATTACTGACATGTATGAGGTAAAATTGAACTGACTTGATGACTTTTGTTAGCTTTTCTAAATTCTTTCCCTTCAAGTCTTAGTTTATTCACTCTGCTCTTCCCATTTTCATGATTGGACCAATTAGAAAACACAATCTTTTTATTACAGTCTAAGTGGAGGCAAGAGCAAAAGGCCAAAGAGCTACTCTTGGCCCAAGTGGAGGAGGAACGGCGATCCAAGGAAGGTGCTGAAGCTGGTAATAAAAGAAAGCTTGAGGCTTTGCGGCTGAAGATAGAGATAGACTTCCAGCGTCATAAGGATGATCTGCAAAGACTTGAGCAGGAGTTTTCGCGCCTAAAAGCTTCTGCTGAGTCTAATGAGCAGAATCATCAGTCGAATACTTTACCTTCGGGAAAGTTAGAGAGGGCAAAGCCCCAAGGAGAAACAATTGCTAGGTTGCTCCATGAATTAGATGAACTGGAGGATTCTTCTGAGAAAGAAACCAACTGTGATAGGGACTGCATAATTTGTTTGAAAGATGAAGTGTCAATTGTTTTCTTGCCATGTGCGCACCAAGTTTTGTGTGCCAGTTGCAGTGACAATTATGGAAAGAAGGGGAAAGCTACATGTCCATGCTGCCGGGTTCCAATTGAACAGAGGATCCGTGTTTTTGGTGCCAGTTCATAGTCATAGTTTGCCTTAAGAAAATGCTGTCAAATCTCCTTCAGGTATACTGATATTATGCAATTTAAATTTTGTCCCGGCTATTTGGACTGCATGCTTTTAAACCTGTCTTGATATGCTGAAGTGCTTCAGTGGAATATGGTTGGTATGTAAATAAGAAAATTCAAGCCTAAATAAGTGAAATGCATTTTGGAAACTCAGAATCCAGCTATAATAATTTCTCTTATCTTATTTGCCAAATTTTCATTAAGAAATTTTTTTTTAAAATTTTATGTTTTCACATTCAGAAAGAGCTGAAACAAAGCAATTGCAGTAGCAGTGTGTATTGATTTTGTTGATTGGCTTGAAAGTCCGTATTTGATTCTTTAAGGTAATATCTAATATTTTCCAACATAACTTTTGATGAAATATGTTATCTTGGTTTATAACTGAAAGTAGTGCATTCTTTTAATAATTTGCGCAGGAATTAGTTAATACTTTAATGGCATTTTTCTGAAACAACATAGATTTCATTACATGACAACAGAATTGTAAAGCATTAAAATATCCATTACAAGCCAACAAAATAGTAGAACATTGCAATATTTAGTGCTAACATTGTATTGGATTATTTTTCAATTATCATATACTTGGTGCTGCACTATATTAACTTTTTTGTGTGATTAATTTAGGTTATTTATTTGAAAAATATTTACTATATGACAACTTAGAAAAGTATTACATCATAAGTCTTAAATTTAAAATTTTTCTTATTTTTAATTTTTAGTATAAATGTAAAAAAAATCATAATTCTTTTAAGCATATGCTAAACTAATAAATTCTATAATTTTAGGCTGCATAAAATTTATTTTTCCAACATTTCTCAAATGTGTACCCAGTGAAATGAAGATCCGAGTAAACAATTTAATCAAATAGCCTCTAAAAAGTATCACACCATCACAACATAAATAAATAGTTAAAATATACAAATTTAGTATAGAAGTCTTCTTCGTAATAAAGATATGGGTGGAGATATTTGAATCCACAAAATGTTTCCCTATACTCATTTTAAAAAATAAATCCATCATAAAAAATATAAAATTTGAAAATCTCAAAATTACCGTCCACTAATCACTTTCTCTTTCTAATATATAATTGTATATTCTCCCTTTATTTTCATATTCAGCTTCACACTCCTACAAAAAACTTTCCATTTCACTTATTACCCATCTCATATAGGGGTGGGTATGGGTTGGTTGGATCTAGCTTGTGAAAACCAGTGCCTATTCACTATTGATTGGGTTGAGAAAAAATCAATCTAACCTAACTAAATAAACAAGTTCAATTCAATCCTTAAATTATCGGATTAAGTTGGGTTGATTAAAATTAGAAATGTAAAAAGTTTAAATATAAAGGTAAAATACACGATTTGGTACTTAAAATTACATTCAAATAGTAAGAAAACATATTAGTTCTCCATCATAACATTAAATATAATCCATTGTACCCGGTATCTATCAATAAATAGCATGAAAATTATCTTTGAATATCTATCTTACCTTTAGTGAAAATTCTGATTTAACTTTTAAATTTGAAATCTTGGGAATTCAATCAATGTTAGGTTTAATAGAGAGAAATTGAAAACAATCTCTTTTATTAAAAAAAAAGGTTTAAAATTAGATTTAGTCATTTAGAGATTAACAATTGACAGTTGACATTAATTTTTCTAAGAATTTTATAAGGAATATTGTGAATTTTACTTATACTGAAATCAATATGTGCCATTTATCTTATATTGTTTTCATAATATTCAAAAACTCCTCTAGCAAAAAATAAAAATAAAAATGGGTCATTTGTTTTATAATTTATCTTGTGAATATAAATACACATGTATTATAAGAAAATGTTTGAAAAATAAAAAAATGTAGAAGACAAATATTTTTTATTGATTTTTTTATTAACACCGAAACATATTTTCTTATTTTTAATTCTTAAATTTTTTATTTTAATTTTCATTTATATGGTTTATTTAATTTATAATAAATATAAATAAATGTGTATTTAAAAATAAAGGTAATATTATAAAATTATTCTGCTAGGGGGTTATTGAGTATTTTGAAAACAATATAAGAGTGTATATTAATTTCAATAGAAAAAAGTTGGCAATCTCCTATTTTATTATTTGGGATGGGTTGGGTAATATGAGTTCATTAACATGAACCTAACCCGACTTCATCATTAATCAGATTGAAAAAAATTGACCCAACAACTTATATAAATTTAATTACGTTTAATTAAATTAAATTGGGTTCATTAAATTAAACTAGGTGTAATATTGTAAAATCATTCTGCTAGGGGGTTATTGATTATTTTGAAAACAGAATAGGATAAGTCGTGTATATTAATTTCAATACAAAAAAATTGAAAATATCCTATTTTATTATTTGGGATGGTTTGGGTAATATGAGTTTTACATGAACCTACCCCAACTTAATCATTAATCAGATTGAAAAAAATTGACCCAACAACCTATATAAATTTAATTAGGTTTAATTGAATTAAATTGGGTTCATTAAGTTAAACTGGGTGTATGCACCCCTAGTGTCTTGTTCATCAAACAACAATCGTTGTCCAAGCATTAATGACAAAATAAGTCAACATAAATTTAGAGATTATAATTTTCTATTTGTAAAGGAGAATGGCACTAACTTTTATGACAGTAGCTTTTTGCACTTGGGCGTGGGTTCTATTATAATTTTTTTTTTATACTTTATTTAATCCTTGGTGATAAACTATTTCTTATATGACGTTTTAATATAAAAATAAGAGAAAAGGATACTTATACCTCTAAATTTAGATAAATAGTCATAAAATCTTTAAATTTTCAATACGAGACACTAAAATCTCATTTTCACCATAATATTCATTGACTATAAACCCAAAAAAATTTGACCTCAAAATTTTATAATAAATAGAAATATGACATTAAAATAAAATGTAATAATATCTAAATTTTAGAATAATTTTAATATTTAAAAAGTATTATTATGTTTTACAATCTATTAGACGTATTTTATTATGTGTAAAGTAATAATGTTAAAATAAATAAATTAAAAATAAAAATATTTTCAATATTATGTAAAAAATAATTTTAATGCTATTAATAGGGAGATATTTTGTTAATTGTAAGATCTATTTAACCTAAAAATTTATTTAAAATCTTTATAATAAATACAAATATATTTTTAAAATAAATGCAATAATTTAAATTTTTTAATATTATTTTAAATGTTAAAAATAATTTAATATTATAATCTAATAGATAGATTATGTTATTTATACTAAATTTGTATTAATTAAAAAAACTTTAAAGTCAAATTGCTAATCACTATATTTTAAGAGTATTATGATAAATAAAAAAAAGAATTTTGGTATCCCTTTTCGAAAATTTGAAGATTTTTGTGATTATTTCCCCAAATCTTGAGATTGTAGGAATTCTTTTCTCTAAAAATAATTTAGTTTAATTTTAATACGCGTTTACCTAAGATAATTAATTTACATGTTAAAAGGTCACATTTACCCATTATCGACTCCAATTTAAGGGGCTTGAGTTTTGAAAGGGTCATATTTCTTCATTTTCTTAATAATAAATGAGAATTCATCTTGTGGAGAAGAAATAGCAATTAGCAAGCATCGGACGCGCCCCAATACCAGGGAAAAAGTGACTTTAGAAGATCAAATTGAAGATGAATCCAATATCTCCTGACATTGACTTAAAGCGACAAGTGGCAACTGGCGAAGCGTTTTTCCCATGCAAGAAGAAACTAAAAGTAGGTGACATTGACAATTGGCCAAACCTTGGCTGCAGATTTTCATTGAGAAGTTGAGAATGCACGAGAAGAAGTGAATGAATGAATTGCCCAATTTGAGTTTTTGAGGATTCACAAAAGTCAATCACAGCTGTTTGAGATCCACACTTGTTACTAGAAACGAAATATCGATCACTTGAATTACGTTAAAGAAAATATTTTAATAATAGTGGCAATAACAAGCGTTGGATTCAGATTGCAGCTTCCCCTTTTGGGCAAGTTGCTAAATTACTTTATTAATATAACTAATAGCTGTACTGCAACCCAAACCCCGTGAGCCTCTAGCAAGCTGCACTTTTGGATGATCATTTTGGTCAAACGACGGTTCACGGTTGATCCAACCCAACTACAATTTTGTGTGCTGCGCCTATGCTTGTTGATAGCCTGAGACTGAGTTAATTGCTCGGCCAACAAATGGTGCATTTGAAATTGGACCGAAGTCTCTTTTATGAGGATATACGGTACGTACGTTTTTCATATCAATGGCTTTTGAGCCAAAATCAAATTAATTTTTAAACCCTGCAAGTACCACGGCACCCTCGTTGCACCGTCTAGTCTTAATTGTCCTTTGCCCCTCTATCTAGCTAATGAAGTAAATACTCATTATTGCAATTTAAGCACTAAAAATACAACTTCTTATAATTTTGAAGGAATAAAAGAAATTAATTCATGTGAGATATTATAGATATAATGTTCTTACATCCATATATTTGGCTTAATTTGTTTAAGTGCAATGGTAGAGAGGAGTTTACGTACCCTAATATATATGAATAGAGAGAGGGGAACGATTTGGTGCTTATAGAGAAAATTTATAAACTCAAAATAAAATCCTAATGCATGTATGTATATTGTTGCTCATGCCCGATAAATAGGGACACATGGAACCAAACAATATAATTTATTTACTTAGTTTTCAATGAAAAAATATGGTTACGTCTCATCATGACCATGGATGCTATTTTATTAATTTTAATTATATTATAGAGTGACTGCTATTTTCATTATCAAATTGTTATTAACACCAATGGGCCTTTGGTACAGTGAGAGAACCCTTGCACTTACAATGTTGAGAGTAAGAGTTCGAGCCTCCATAAAAATATTATGGGGGTTAGTTTCAGTTCTCTTTCGATTATCAAATAATTGAGTGGAGCCAATATATTCCTCACGAAATGTGAGTGAAGAAGACACCCCTCGAATATTAGGGAGGATTTAAAAAATCTAGACCGCACTTCAGAGGAGTACATGTCACGACACGACGAAGGTCCCAGTTGTATAATCTATTTGTAAATATTAATTGTAATATCTGATGTAATATTAATAATAGTCTTGTATAACAGTATTAAAAAAAATCAAACTGTTTTTAACAATATGCATTATTTTATTTTTATTTTTTAATCATCTTTAAAATAGTATACGAATCTTTTTTTAATATATATATATGTAATATTTTATCATCAATTCCTGCATATATATCTTCTTTTACTTTTTTTTTTTATAATGAGAAAATTTTGTTAAAACAAGAGATATATTACTACAGAACGTTGGCATTGAATGTCGGTTTGTCTTGAAATGGAATTGGCACATAGTCTGGCAACGTTGGCACTTACATACCAAGCCACATGGTTAGAGAAATCTGGAGAATGTTCCATAAGTTTTAAGGGTAAATTTTAGATTATTTCTCTTGTAAATTGATTTTTTTCAAATTACTCCTTTACTTTTGAAAATATTAAATTTTTTTTTATTTAAAAGATAACAAAAAAAAAGTGTTCGTTGATGATTTTTTTTGGTCTTTATGTTAAAATTGAGGGATAATTTTAAAAAATAAGTTGGTGATTTAAAAATAATCAATTTCTAAGTGGGTATTTTGAAATTAACCCTATGTTTAATGAAATTCCATTTAATAGAATTTGAAATCTAAAATAAATAAAAATCTAGATCTCAAGGGAATTCTCTTTTATTTTTTTAGAAGAGAATTCAAAATAATACATTTATAAATATTTTTATAAATATAGATGTCACACTTATTACTTACCTATTTTTGTTTTTCCTCATTTTGGTAATAATTAATTTAGGCAGCTGCTAAGTTACATTAAGTTACAACTGACCTAAAATTAGTTCTTTCCAACCTCTAAATTGTTTGAATAACAACGATTTAGAGGCACAAAGAAACTATTTTTAGGTTGTTGTATGTTACAATTAATGTAACATAGCAAAAGCCATTTATTTATTAATTGCAGCTATATAAAATATCAATGTTTCAAAAATGTAAGAGTAAAAATATGTACTTAAAGCAGCTGGAAGCTAAACCCTAGAAGAAATTCAACTACTCCTTTGAGTTTCTCTTCTTAAAGGTATGTTTTGCCTACCCATGATCCTATTAAATGGGAGTCCCCACTTTGGTAGGTTATAGATATTACAATCACACGTTCATCAATATTTTCTTCTTTCATGTTGACTCTCAAGCCCTTGTGAAAGCAACTCACCCTTCAATTATTTGTGCGCTTTATAATGCAATGCATGTGAATACAGGTACCTTCTCTCGCTCTCGTTCTCTCTTCTCTTCTCCATATAAAGTAAGACAACTGATTCTTTTAGAATCTTGGGGTTCTTCTTATATACCAAAGTAACCCCAATTGTACGAAATGGCTAGGAAGGTTCATGTGGGCATTGAAATGGCCATGAGTGGTGATCAAGGTGTTTCTAGAAAAAGCAGCAGCAAGGAGAAGTTGAAGAAGCACATGAATGTTATTTGTGAGAAAGCAAGAAGATTTCCCAATTTGTTATGGAAGGTTGGTCGAGAAGACCCAAGACGAGTGATTCATGCATTCAAAGTTGGCTTATCGCTAACACTTGTTTCACTCTTGTATCTGATGGGGCCTATGTTCAAAGGCATTGGAGAGAATGCCATTTGGGCTGTCATGACCGTCGTCGTCGTCCTTGAGTTCACCGCCGGTGCCACTTTTTGCAAAGGACTCAATAGAGGATTAGGGACTCTCTTAGCTGGATCATTGGCATTTCTCTTCGAGTACATCGCCAATGAATCCGGTCACATTTTTCGAGCCGTCTTCATCGGATCTGCGGTTTTTCTTGTTGGTAACTCTATAATCACGAACTCTTTTTATAAACTATTTTTGTACAAATTGATGATGTGGCATAATTTTATTAACATGATTTTGAAATTTGTTGACATTCATGCAGGAGCTGCGGCAACATACATGAGGTTCATTCCCTACATAAAGAAGAATTATGATTATGGTGTTGTGATATTCCTTTTGACATTCAATTTGATCACGGTGTCAAGCTACCGCGCTGAGAATGTATTGAGAATTGCTCATGACAGGTTTTACACAATTGCCATCGGATGTGGCATTTGCCTTTTCATGAGTCTTATCATATTTCCAAATTGGTCAGGAGAGGACCTTCATAATTCCACCGTCGCCAAATTTGAAGGTCTAGCCAAATCAATTGAAGCTTGTGTCCATGAATATTTCAATGATAGTGCTGAGGAGGTAAAAATAAATTTAATGGATAAACCATCGGATGATGAAGATCCCATTTACAAAGGTTACAAGGCTGTTTTGGACTCGAAATCTATTGATGAAACTCTTGTAAGTTCTTTTTTTTTTTTTAAATAATTACATTATCTAATAAAAATTTTTAATTTTGTATGCTTTGATACCTATTTAAGTTGGTATAACAGGCATTATATGCAAGCTGGGAGCCGAGGCACTCAAGGCATTGTTACAGATTCCCATGGCAGCAATATGTAAAACTGGGAGCCATTCTTCGCCAATTTGGATATACTGTTGTTGCTCTTCATGGTTGTTTGCTTACTGAAATTCAGGTAATTAATTAATAAATTGATGTTTGAATAGCGAAAATTCAGTATTATTGTATTGATCGGGCCAAATATTTTGGGAACCATGTAAGACAAAACAACTTAATTAATGCAATCATGCTATAAGTAGATGCTTGAGGAAAACTTTCCTGTTTGCATGGTGCTATTCATTAGTTCCAATATAAAGTATACATTAATGCATATATCAGAACTTTCTTGACGCTTATTTGAGAAAAAAAAAAAAACACTTCTTTCATTCTTCAACAGTCTGAGCCCATGTTCTATCTCATTGCTACACATGATATATGCTTGATTCTCTATGTATATGTAATTAAGAAGTGATTGTCATTTAAACACTGTCTTCCCCAACTTCTTATTAGTAATATGGCATAAAACATATGGCTTAATTGACGTTTTAGCTATGATGAATAATGTCTCTTTTCTTCTCAAAGTACAATCGACGCATGTTCATGATTTCTATTTTACAAAGTTAATTAACGTTATTATAAACTATAAGCATTGAAAACTTTGGACGTTATTATTATTATTATTTCCACCTATCGAAAATTACATATGTAATGCTTTTGTTGAATTTTGTGTTCGTTAATTTTAGACCCCAAGATCAGTTAGAGCCCTGTTCAAAGATCCATGCATTCGCCTTGCAAATGAAGTATCAAAAGCACTAATGGAGCTAGCCAACAGCATCAAAAGTCGCCGGCACTGCTCGCCGGAAGTACTCTCCGATCACCTCCATGAAGCCCTACAAGACCTGAACACGGCCATAAAGTCCCAACCAAGGCTCTTCCTAGGGTCCAACAGCAGCCAATCCTCCAACTTGCTTGCCCTAGCAGCTGCACATGCAAGGCAGCAAAAGGAACATGGGGTATCACTGTCAAGTTTCAAAACGGATACTAGTGCATTGCTCGAATGGAAAAGCAAAAGGGCATCATCCGAGCGATCGAAAGAAGCCGAACGGAAAGTGCTGAGGCCACAGTTGAGTAAAATTGCAATAACAGGTCTTGAGTTCTCAGAAGCACTTCCATTTGCTGCTTTTGCTTCTTTGCTAGTGGAGATAGTGGCAAGGCTTGATAACGTGATTGAGGAAGTTGAAGAACTGGGGAGAATTGCTTGTTTCAAAGAGTTTAATCCTGGGGATGATCAGATCATTGTGACTTGTGACAAAACTCCAGTGGATGTTACTCAGAATCATTTGCCTTCCCATCCTGCAGATTAATCGTTAGTTCTATGATGTTAAAGATATGTTATTAGGTCACTTATGTTAGATATATTTTCCATTTGATTATTAAATTTACTTGTATTTTTGTTACAATGATTATTTTGATTCATATGTGGGGATCAGATTAATTGATTTAGGCTTGCAGTTTTAAAGTTTCAATAAAACTGTAAAATCTAGAGAAAGAGAATTGAGACAAAGGACTATTGTACGGTCTTCCATAGATTGAAGACTCAAGAAACTATATTATTTAAAGATGGATTAGAAAGAAAGACAAGTGCACAAAATAGGAAAATTACTATATATACATAAACAGACAATGTCAAAG
Organism: Citrus medica; assembly: GCA_002013955.2. NCBI lineage: Eukaryota > Viridiplantae > Streptophyta > Magnoliopsida > Sapindales > Rutaceae > Citrus > Citrus medica. The sequence goes on along the minus strand of MKYO02009009.1, from coordinate 227,862 downwards.
AAGAAAGTGAATCCTATGATTATGATAAGATAATTGAGTATAAGATCACCACAATTGCTATCACGCCTAACTTGCCAATATCTCGATGAAAGGGATCTTGTCCAAGTTGTTTTGTGAAGATGTCTGCAATTTGCAATGATGTCCTTATATAATAAGGAAGAATCAATCGAGATTGGATCTTGTCAAGAATAGAGTGACAATCCAGCTCTATGTGTTTAGTCCGTTCATGAAAGACAAGTGTTTGAGGGAAATACTTCGACGAGACCAGAAGTGATGAGCAAATATTTGGTGGCAGAGTTCTGCGAACAGGTGTGTCCTGTAAGAGCCTGGTAGCAGGGGAACATGAGCAGGAATATTCTGCTCGCCCACGAACATACCATCCACGAGGACGAACTCATGTTAGAGGCATAAGGCCATTCCTGCTAGGGGTCGAGGCAAGGAGACCCGGTCAAATGATAGTTGGCAAGACGTGCATTCCTATCCGAGAATCAAGGCACGAAGTCCATCTTCATTCACCCACAATGACGATAATGGGGCTTCCACATCCGATGGTGGGGAGAATAATGGGCGTGGACTACGAAAGATCTGGATTCAGAAGAAACCTATAAAAAGGTAGCCAACGAAGGTAAAAAGATTAGAATTTTTGCTATTATAACTAAGAAAAGAGAACTCTAAGAACTGAGATTTAAGAGAAGCCATAAGATTCCTAGCAAACATTCCCAGAACCTTCATTTATGATTTGAGCGTTGGAGGGTTTACGCCGAGAAAACAACCGGCGTGCTCTGACTTGTTTATGTGGACGCAAGAATATTTGGGGAAGAAAACATACGAGGAGAGATCCTGATTGAGGTGAAGTTGATCGAGCAGATATCCTGGTCGTAGAAAGAGGACAACCAGAATCTCGCATCAATATTTTGGCGCCGTCTGTGGGGAGCTAATAAAAAAGCTTCTGTTGGTAGCAAGAAGAGGAGTGAGGCAAGTGGAAAAGTAATGGAGACAGGAGGAAGTAGTGCACAAGGGGGTGATATGAGGCTTAATGATTCCGTGACACTGAGGGAGATAGCCAATGAAGCACGGGGAAAAGCCATGTTCGACCGAATGGAACGGATGGAAAAGCAGATGGAGACCCTGACAACCATCCTACATGAGCTGCGGGGTGAACGAAGGGGAACCCAGGAGGAAAGGGGGAGAGGCGGTGGAGTGACACCATGTCCCGATAGTACAAGGAGGAGTCAAACCACCGGGAGATTTGGTGGTGAGAGAGGTAACATACCTATGCGGGGAGAATTTCATAGAGAGGAAGAGCAATCCCCGGCAAGACAGATTTTTGACGAGGACGACGGGGTGGCGAATGCAGAGGAAACAGAGTTGAGGCAACACCTGCATGATGCAGTGCAAGAGCGGGATCAAGTTGCAGCACGTGACCCTGGTCGTGCAGTGCAGCTGGAGGAGGAAGTGCGCAGACTAACGCAGATAATTGACGACATGCAAGGAAGGAGCAGAGCTCCTAGTTTGAGGATAATGCTAGACGGAGAGTCACCGCTTGTAGTAGAGATCATGAGGGCAGTTATTCCGAGAGATTTCCGTCTCCCAGACCTTAGATATTCGGGACGAACTGATCTGCTGGTGCACATAGAGCGCTTCAACGACATGACAGGGGTACAAGGATTATCTCAATCCCAAAAGTGCAGGGTGTTCCCACTATCCCTTGAGGGACGTGCACGCGAGTGGTACATGAAACTCCTTCGAGGGAGCATTAAAACCTTCGAGCAGATGTGCCAGGAATTTACAGAGCAGTTTCGAGGGGCAATGGCACCAGAAGATGACATGATGGAGTTGAAAAGCATGAAGCAGGGGGAACAATAAACGCTTCGGGAATTCATCAAGAGGTTTCACCGTGCTGTCCTTGATTTGGGAGCTTTCAACTATCCTCAGGCATTAAAGGGATTGAAAGAAGGGGTGAAGATAGGAAGACTGTGGTACAATTTGAGAAGCCTAGTTATTCAGACGTATGCAGTGGCATACGAGCAGGCTAAGAGAGACATTGAGATTGAAGAGGAAAAGGCAGCACGGATCAAGACAGACCAGTTAGAAGGGTTGGGGAAGAAAGAGAAGAAAGCATTACCAAGGAATGGGCCGATCAGGAGGAGGGACCACTATGCCTCAGGTAGTGGAGCAGGAGGTCGGTTAACCACTTACTAGCCTCATCAGAGGCCACCACAATATCAGCGCAGCAGGGCGCAACCTCCTCGTTCCCTAGCTAGGGAACCTTGGAGAAGGCATGACTCGGCATATGGTGGTCTTCATCAACACTCCCACGGTGGTAGAGGGAGCAGACCAGAAGCGCTGCCACCGCCTCCAACTCAGAACGGAGGAAATAGAGAAAAGGCAGTGCACCTGATCGACCAGAACCAGGACTATGGGCGGTATACTTCCTTGAAGATATCCCTGGACGAGATGTATGAAGCCATAAAGGACCGGGGATTGCTGTACCACCCTGCCTCAATAACAAAACTACCCAACAGGAGGGATAGGGGACACTATTGTAAGTTCCATGGCACTCATGGCCATACCACTGCAGAATGCAGAGATCTCAAGACCCAGGTTAAGGATCTGGTGAGAAATCGGTACCTGGACGAGTTTATAGATGGGACCTTCCCAATGGTAGCCTCGATAAGTGAATGGGAGCAGAGTGATAGGAACCTGAGGTGCGAGCAGCTGGTAGTAAGGGTGATTGCTGGTGGCCTAACATTGGCCGGAGATTCCAACAGATCGAGGAAGAATTATGCTAGATACGCCATGACTAGCAAAGAAGTATTCTTCAACACCCCAGCAGCCAAACGAGCAAGGGTCAGGCAAGTGCCAATTATGTGGACAGATGAGGATGAGGAAGGGATTCTATACCCCCACGAGGATGCTTTAGTCATCAAGGCTACTGTCGCTAGCAAGAAGTTTGACTGGGCACTGATTGATATTAGGAGCTTAGTTGATGTATTATTTAAGTCAACTCTAGAGGAGATGGGAATAGCAGACCGGAAGTTGGAGTACACCAATACCTCCTTGAAGGGGTTCGGAGGAGGAAAGCTGGTCCCTCTGGGCGTGGTCGAGCTGCCTATCACGATTGGGAGTCCCCCGACAGAAAGGACAATGATACTAGACTTTGTAGTGGTGGATGAAGAAGGTCCCTACCAGATGATCCTAGGTCGGCCATTCCTGAGGATGAGCAAAGCGGTATTGTCCAACCATTATCTGGCTCTCAAGTACTGGGTGAATGGAGTAGTTGGAGTGGTACGAGGAGACTAGAGGATCGCAAGAAGCTGCTACTCCTCGGCAGCAAGGGAAGCAATGCAGATAACATCCCTTGATACCCGAGTGGAAAACAAGAATGGCAGACAAGAACCTGTAGAGGACCTGGAGACAATAAGTCTGGGACCAAAGAATCCGGGAAAGACGATCAGAATCGGGTCGAGACTTAAAGAAGAGCAAAGGCAGGAGTTGGTGAAATGCTTACAGGCTCATGCAGATGTGTTTGAATTTGGACTTGCTAACAGAGAAAAGGGAGCAAGCAGCCGAGCGATCATCCATTTACCAGCAGAGGGTTGCTCGGTATTATAACCAGAAGGTGAACGTACGGCAATTCAAGGTCGGAGATTGGGTGTTAAGGAGAGTGAATCAGAACACGAAAGAATCGGTCCAGGGAGTACTCGGTTCAAATTGAGAGGGGCCATACAGGGTCAAGCAGCTAGTTGGACCAGGAGCTTACAAGTTGATTCGCACGGATGGCCACGAGGTGAAGCGCCCATGGAACGCAGCACAACTCAGGAAATATTTCCAGTAAGAGTCGTTCACATTTTCAAGTTCTTTCTGTTCGTGTTTGTTGTCATTTATTTTATGTCCAAACAATTTCATGTAAGTTGAATCCTGTAATTAATAGAACGTCGAGGAATTTCATTCACTTGAAATTGTGAGGAATTTTCTAAGGCATGCAAAGGCTCACCCAGTCTCAAAGCCTGTTTTATGGCAAGACAGTTTGAGAGGGGCCATACAGGGTCAAGCAGCTAGTTGGACCAGGAGCTTACAAGTTGATTCGCACGGATGGCCACGAGGTGAAGCGCCCATGGAACGCAGCACAACTCAGGAAATATTTCCAGTAAGAGTCGTTCACATTTTCAAGTTCTTTCTGTTCGTGGTTGTTGTCATTTATTTTATGTCCAAACAATTTCATGTAAGTTGAATCCTGTAATTAATAGAACGTCGAGGAATTTCATTCACTTGAAACTGTGAGGAATTTTCTAAGGCATGCAAAGGCTCACCCAGTCTCAAAGCCTGTTTTATGGCAAGACAAAAGACAAGGTGCCAGGATCTGCTCGACCACGCGACGGCGAGCAGAACCCCAAGCATCGAAATATTTTCTAAGGCATGCAAAGGTTCACCGAGTCTCAAAGCCTGTTTTATGGCGAGACAGAAGCCAAGCGTACCAGGATCTGCTCGACCATGCAACGGCGAGCAGAACCTCAAGCATCGAAATATTTTCTAAGGCATGCAAAGGTTCACCGAGTCTCAAAGCCTGTTTTATGGCGAGACAGAAGCCAAGCGTACCAGGATCTGCTCGACTACGCGACAGTGAGCAGAACCCCAAGCATCGAAATATTTTCTAAGGCATGAAAAAGCTCACCAAGTCTCAAAGCCAGTTTTATGGCAAGACAGAAGCCAAGCGTGCTAGGATTTGCTCGACCACGCGACGACGAGTAGAATCCCAAGTCATGTAGAAAGACCATATACTAAGGCAGAGCCTGCTCGACCAAGCGAAGGCGACCAGACTCTCAAACGGGGTAATAACTTGTAAATACAAACGCAAGAAAGTAATCAAAAACAGTTTTCATTAATTTATCAATAACCAACAAAGCTGTTCATTACAACACAAGAAACATGTTCAAGAAGATGGCAGATCAGTAAGCCGAGCAGCATCGGTTGGCTGGACTTCCTCAGGTGCAGGGGGGTATCACCAGTTGCGTCTGGGGGGGTGCTCGCCTCGCCAACAGTAGCAGGGATTGCACGAGGAGGAGAGTTTTCCTCCTCAATCACGATTGGCTCCACCCCTTCGACATCTTCCTTGGCCGCCTCCTCGTCCATATGATGAGCAACACTAGCTGCAAGGTCATCCATCTTCAGATTAGGATGCTGCTTCCCGAGGACGACCATGATGCAACGGTAGGAATGCCGAAGTCCCTGGTCGTATTGGTTGTCGGCCTCCTTCTCCAAGTTCTCGACCTGAACTTGGTGGGAATCGCGGAGAGATTCGAGCTGAGCCTCATACATAGCCTTCTGTCTTTGAAGATCCTCATTGACCTTGGTCAGCTCCTCTTCGAGGATAATGGCTTTTGCTTGAGCAAGAGATTCTTGCTTTATCAGCTTCAGGTTCTCGACATTCAGCTCCCCTGCTTTCTTCTCGGTATGGTCAGCTCTGGTCATCGCCGACTGAATGTCCTCCTTCATCTTCCTGTCATAACGGCCAACCTTGGCCTTGTAGTAGGTGGTCATGCAGCTGAGATGGAAAGCGCTATACTGCATGGCTCCCACCAGCTCGCCCAGGGTGCAACCATCAAAGTCCTCCAAATCCTTCTAGCTCACGAGTTTAGATAACTCATTGAGATAGGGGACCAAGTGTTCTGCTCGGCTGTCAGGTAAGCGAAACCGAGACCCGACAGGAGGAGAAAAGGAAGCAGGATCTGTGGCTGCTCTACTAGTTTCCCCGACTTTGGCAGGAGCAGGAGGTAAAGTCTTCAAGGGAGAGACCTGCTGCACGATGTTGGCCCGCTTTGCAGTAGGGGCGTCTTTATTCTGGTCCCTCTTTGTGGTTTGAGGTCGAGAGCGTTTCCTGTTCAAAGCCCCAATCATAGCGTCCTCCATTTTATGGCCAGGGAGTACCAACCAAGACTCGAGCAAGTTGTAGGTAGTTATCAGTTCTCGGCTCGAGCAGGAATTGGCTAATACAGCCTCAACTCGTTTGAGCTGGTCAGGTTTGAGCTGGAAGTGAACACCCCAAGAACCTGCAACACAAACAGACACTTGGTTAGAGACAAACCAGTGAAGCGAGAACAATCATGGATACAAGACATCTAAAGCAAGCAGGCAACCTGGGACCGTGAAACAGGGTGGGACGCGACAATCCTTCCCGTCCATTTGAGCAACCTGACCCCAAGGACCCCCAGCAAAAAAGAATTTTCTCTTCCAAGCCCCACTACCACCAGTTGGAAGATCAGTTATGAGTTTCCTGCTCTTGGTACTAGATTGGAAGTAGTACCAGCCGGCATCTTTGGGGTTGCTCTTTAGCTGGTACAGGTGCTTCACCTCATCAACCGTGGGCTCGCTTTGGCAACATCTGTCCCACAATATGAACAGACCAGAGAGCACTCTCCACCCGTTGGGGTTCAGCTGACCAAGAGCCAGATTTAGCCCGTTGAGTATCCGGGCAAAGTAGGGTTGCAAGGGACACCTCAGCCCATACTTAAAGCTCTCCAGAAATAGGGTAACATATCCCCTAGGAGGCCGGCTAGGTGTATCCTTCTTTCCTGGGATCTTAAGAGGTATCTCACCAGGAATACTATACCTAAGTCGGAGGTCATTGAGTTCGTCAAACGTGGTCGTACACGTCATATAATCAATGGCATAATCCCGCGATAAGGCTCTACCTCCTACTGTGCTCCGCCCTTCTGGTCGCGATGTTCCTGGTGATGGTTCCTCACCAGAATCACCTCATTGATCCTCACTTAGGGTGTTTTCCGAGCCAGAAGATCCCTCCTTACCACTACTTCCGCTCGTGGAGGTTGTTTGAGGGGACATCCTCCTAGCATTAGTCCCGACACTAGACCTAATGGGTTCCAATGGGATCCCGGGGTCAAAAACAGGATCGGTGAGTAGACTAGGCAAGAAACCTAGTTCGTCGTCATCAATCTCAACGACTTTCTTCTTGCCCTTCGACATTCCCTAGGTTATAACCAAAACACCACTACCAACTACTACCCCAAGCAAATAAAAGAGAAAAGAAATTATCTACAACTAACCAAGACCGGGAAAATAGAAGAAATACCTGAAGCAGGGACTCGGTCAGAGAGAGATAGGGATGAAAGCTTTAATACCGAGGTTCATTCGTCGGAGAGACAAGAATGGAGAAAATGACGAGTTCGTGTTTGAGGATTTTGGGTTTTCTTACTGAGAAGCAAACTCTTGGGCTGCCAGAATTTAATGACGCATATTCCGAGAATCTTGCAACCGTAGGTTTAAAATTCAAATGGAGGGGTAGATTTCTGCCACATCACCGCATCCGCAATTAAATGCGACACGACTCTTGGTAGCCTTTTCCAGTCCCACGCGAGCAAAAATCGTTGAGTTTCTACTGCTGGTTTATTACATTACCCAACACCAGAAACTGGGGGACCGGTATTTAAGGGAAATACTTCGACGAGACCAGAAGTGATGAGCAGATATTTGGTGGCAGAGCTCTGCGAACAGGTGTGTCCTGTAAGAGCCTGGTAGCAGGGGAACAGGAGCAGGAATATTCTGCTCGTCCACGAACATGCCATCCACGAGGACGAACTCCTGTTAGAGGCATAAGGCCATTCCTGCTAGGGGTCGAGGCAAGGAGACCCGGTCAAACAATAGTTGGCAAGACGTGCATTCCTATCCGAGAATCAAGGCACGAAGTCTATCTCCATTCACCCACAATGACGATAATAGGGCTTCCACATCCGAGGGTGGGGAGAATAATGGGCATGGACTACGGAAGATCTGGATTCAGAAGAAACCTATAAAAAGGTAACCAACGAAGGTAAAAGGGTTAGAATTTTTGCTATTAGAACTAAGAAAAGAGAACTCTAAGAACTGAGATTTAAGAGAAGCCATAAGATTCGTGGCAAACATTCCCAGAACCTTCATTTCTGAGTTGAGCGTCGGAGGGTTTACGCCGGGAAAACAACCGGCGTGCTCTGACTTATTTCTGTGGACGCAGGAATATTTGGGGAAGAAAACATACGATGAGAGATCCTGATCGAGGTGAAGTTGATCGAGCAGATATCCTGATCGTAGAAAGAGGATAACCAGAATCTCGCATCAACAATAAGATTTTCGGCAATATGTATAGTAGCTTGATCATCATAAAGGACCGTCATTGGCTCTCGATAAGGAAAACCAAGATCACGAAATAAAAACTTAAGCCACTGCAGCTTACAGGTTCGTGTCAATATTCTGCCTCAGCTGAAGAACGCGATACCATAAATTGCTTATTGGTCTTCCAGGAGATTGGATTGGAACCAAGCATAGTACAATAAATAGCAATGAATTGATACGTGGTTGGACAGCTTGCCCAATGAGAATAACAACAGCCATGAATATATAAATTGCATGAAGAAGATAGAATAGCTCCTTTGCCTGAAGATCCCTTCAAATATCGTAAAAGTCTCAAAGCTACATCCATATGACTAGACCGTGGTTCGTGCATGAACTGGCTCATTATATTTATAGTATAAACAATATCAGGTCTTGTGATGGTGAGATAAATGAGTCTACTAGTCAACCTTGTATATCGTGAAGGCTTAGGCAATAGAACACCATTAGTTGGCTTACGACGAAGTTTTTGCTCTATAGGAAAAGCTAAAACTCATACATCATGCTCATGTCTTGTAAAATGTCTAAGGTATATTTCCTTTGATATAAAAAGATCCCATGCCTAGAATGTGCCACTTCAATCCCAAGAAAATACTTAAGCCTCCCTCAATCTTTGATTTAAAAAAAAAAATCTTGGCTAGAAAAGTCTCCAAGTCCATAATGGCAGAATTATCATTACCAGCAATTATGATATCATCAATGTACACCAGAATAAAGGTAGAAGAGTTACCTTATATCTTGGTAAAAATTGAGTAGTCTGCCTTAGACGGAGAAAAACCAGTTGCTTGAACTGTGGATGAGAATTTAGCAAACCAATTCCGTGATGCTTACTTTAAACCGTACAAGAACTTCTTTAATTTACAAACAAGCAGCTCCCCCTGTCGAAAAAATCCCAGTGTCAATGTCATGTAAACATCTTCATCAAGATCTCCATGTGGAAATGCATAAGTTGATGTAAAAACCACCCTTTAACTGCAGCCAAAGACAATAAAGCATGAATAGTGACTAATTTTGCCACAGATGCAAATGTAGCATGATAATCTAGTCCCTCAGTTTGGGTGTAACCCTTTGCCACGAGAGGTGTCTTAAACATTCTATGCTTCCATCGAATTTGAATTTTATCTTGTACTGTTGTACACCCATTTACATCTAATAGGCTTTTTGCTTTCTAGAAGTTTAATTAGTCTAAGTATTGTTTTTCCAATAATGCTACATATCCCAAATATTAATCCCAAAACTCATCCCAAGTGATGTGGCAGCTGATATGGCATCCAACTTATAGATTTATTCTAAATTAAAATATACCTCTCTAAAATACTTTATTTTAAAGTAAATCCCTTTTACAATTAAAAGTCTTTTGCCCTATTGTTTTCGGCCTAGCTGCAAATTTGGTCTGGCTGTAAATTGAACAGGTTTGTCCTATCGTATTTTGGCTTGGCTGCAAATTAAAGTGAAAGTTCAGGGAGAGCAAAGTCTTCTCACTCATGACAGGTTTGTAATTCCTACCAAGCTATTTTATTAGCACTCAACAATCTGCACTTCTTGAAAAAAAAAAAAACGAATTGATGGAATTTGAATTGCTTGGCTGCAAACTGAATGAACAGAGACAGGAACTTTAGGAAGAACAAAACCTTCAGTTGAGATGACGGATTTGGAGTCAAAAGAAATAGGAAACTCCCCAGAAATCATTATTGATGAGGTGAATTTTTTTAATTTTCATTCTTATTTTTTTTATACCTTGTATTAATATGTTTCTAATTTGTATTAATTGATGATGATTTTAATTAGTTGGATATTTTTGCTTTATTTAAATCAGGTTGATGACGAGAACGATATAAGTAATGAACCAAATGCAGAAGAAATTATTGAGCCAAAAATTGGAATGGTTTTTGATACAACTCAAGATTTGTTTGAGTTCTACAAGATGTATGCGAAGATAATGGGATTCGAAATTATTAAAAGAACCTCTAGCAAAGGAGACGATGGAGAGTTGAAATATGTGACATTTTCATGTTCACGCAGCGGTAAGGCAAAATCTTTATCGAACCATCCTTTTAAATTACAACCAATTTCCAAAACAAATTGTAAGGCTAAAGTAAGGGCAACAACATGCTTGGACAGAAAATGGGAGGTCAGATCCATTACATATGAGCATAATCATGAGTTAAACACACCAAGTAAGGCTCGTTTTTTGAAAACCAACAGGGTAATGAAGTTGTTTGTTCAAAGAAAGTTGGATTTGAATGATCAAGCAGGAATAAGACTGAATAAAAGCTTTAATTCTTTGGTGGTTGAAGCAGGAGGACATGAGAATTTAACTTTCTTAGAAAAAGATTGTAGGAATCATTTAGACAAAGTAAGGCACTTACGGCTTGGGGATGGTGATGCTTCTGCAGTTCTTGATTATTTCTTAAAAATGCAAAATGGAAACTCCAATTTTTTTTATATGGTGGATTTAGATGAAGATGCTCGATTGAAAAATTTATTTTGGGCTGATGCAAGAAGTAGAGCAGCGAATAAAGAATTTGGTGATGTTATTACATTTGATTCAGCATATCTAACAAATAAATATGATATGCCATTTGCTGCTTTTGTTGGGGTCAATCATCATGGACAATCAACTTTATTAGGATGTGGTTTGATTTCTAACGAGGACATTGACACATATGTATGGTTTTTTCAATCTTGGCTTACATGCATGTCTGGTTGTGCTCCACATGCCATAATCACTGATCAAGATAAGGCCATGCAAAAGGCGATTGAAGTTGTCTTTCCGCATGCGCGACATAGGTGGTGTTTGTGGCATATAATGAAAAAGCTTCCAGAAAAATTGAAAGGTTACAAGAAATATGAAGTGATCAAGTTGACTATGCAGAATATTGTTTATGATTCTTTAATACCTTCTGATTTTGATGAACGTTGGATGGTGTTCATTGAAAAATATAATCTTCATAACAACGAATGGTTGCAAAACTTGTATGATGAGAGGCAACATTGGGTTCCAGCATATGTGAAGGATATATTTTGGGCAGGAATGTCTACAACACAACGCAGTGAGAGTATGCATGCATTCTTTGATGGGTATGTAAATTCAAAAACTACTCTAAAACAATTTGTTGAACAATATGGAAATGCACTACGGGACAAGGTGGAAAAAGAAAATCATGCTGATTTTAATGATTTGAATTCTAATATCCCTTGTGTTACTCATTATGCCATGGAGCAACAATTCCGAGATACTTATACAATGGAAAAATTCAGAGAATTTTAGCAAGAGTTAAAAGGAAAAATCTTTTGTGAGATATTTTCATGTCAAACAAATATTTTAACTTCAAAGTTTGTAGTAGTTGAAGATGTTAAAATTGGAGAGAATCATCGTCGTGACCCTTTTGAAGTTTCTTTTAATGAGGTTAATTGTGAGATTAATTGTAAGTGTCGACTATTTGAGTTTAAGGGAATATTATGTCGACACATCATTGCAGTGCTTATTCATAAAGAAATATTTTCTATTCCAGAACAGTATTTTTTTAGGCGATGGAGAAGGGATATAAAAAGATGTCACACTAAGGTGAAAGTAAGTAATGACAATTGGAGCACAAAACCTGAAGGACTCAGATTTGATAAGATGTGCAACTTTTTTTATGATGTAGCTGAACTAGCGACTAATAATGAGAATAATTGCAATATGGTGTTGGAGGTATTAGATGATTTGAAAGCAAAACTAATGGTAAATGGAGGTGGGGGTGAAAGTAGTCAACGTGGAAGTAATATAGCTCATGGCACAACAAAATATGGGGAGGTTCGTGGTAGTCATAATGGTAAAATTCTTTCTCCACTAGCAGTTAGAAGTAAAGGTCGTCCACCTTACAAACGAAGGCAGTCTAAGGTTGAACAAATTATTAAGAGAAAAAAGCAAAAGAAAACGACCAAGGTATGAAATTAATAAATTTTATCCAAAATGCTTATCAAATATTTTATTATACAGTTACTTATAATTCCTACATATTATTTTATTCAAGGGATCTCAAATGATAAGTAGTGAAACACAAAGATATGGATTGGAGAACAACACCACTCATGCAATGGTTACTTCTGATAATCCAATGCAGGTAATATGTTTTTATTCTTTTTTCTTGGTATATAATTATGAGGGGTATGTTATTCTTATTGTCATTTGATTGATGTCATTTTTTTTTAATATTTAGGGTACTACATAGATAAATAAATAATATCTTTTCTCATAGTTACAAATCTTTAGCATTTTCTTTTTAACTAATCCTTTGTAACGTATGCAGGTCACTCGAGAGTTGTAAAGAGATGGAAGTATCTAGCAAGAAGCCAAACATAAAAAGATGGGAGTACAAGAATTATTTGAAAACATTATGTTATCAAACAATAATGTTAGATTATTGTTAAATTACTTTCACAGTTCAGTTTTTGCTCTGAAATTTATGATGAATTATGGATTTTTAATTGCATGGATGATTATAGGTTGAGCTATTGCAATTTTACAGTAACAAGACAATCTAAATGTTATGTCTTTGTGATTTTCTGTTCTTATAGTTAATGAATTTTCCTTTAAAGAAAAAAAGAGTGAACATTTTAGTTAGGGCTGAAGTGTATTGCTATTACAATTTTATGTTCTTATTGCTGAAAAATTTCTCGTCGAATGGCAAAGCTAATTAAGTGTAGATTAATTTTCAGTACATACTGAGTTTACAGAAGAAGCCATTCTCTTGGGTTTCATTGAAATAAATTACAGTATTAATTTATTTTCTTCCCTATGTTAATTGCTACTAACTATTGAATATGAATAATCACTGGACGAAATCTATTAACTTTCTGTCATATAACTCTGCTTTCTTGCCCATTCTAGCACAGAGAGCACTTCAGCTTGTGCAACCTCCTCACTGTCTGCTCTATGAACTGCAATTTCGCATTAAAAATTAATGCCGATAACTAGACAATTTGTTCTCCGAAACACACAAGCTGAACCACTGGAGAAATCATTCTTATTTTAGTTGCTTTAGAAGTCATGGCCAAATTCCCAATAACCTTGATGCAAAAAATGAGGCTCATCACTGTGCACAACTTCAGTGTCATTAGATACTATAACAATCAATTCGCCTTTCTTCTTAACTAATATCACAAAATCTTTTGGAGTACTTCATATGCAACCTGGGAACTAAAACAAATAAAACCAAATTAAGTTATTGCTTTTGAGATTAAAGTAAAAAAGGGAAAGCTTTGAAAATAAATTATTTTGGTTAAATGCAAAGTTTCCAAGCTCCTGATAATGTACTTTTTCGGCAAAATCTGGGTGAAACAAAAAAAAAAGTGATCTTCAACATGTTACCACCGAATACAACCATCTTTTACTAGATCTATACACCGCCATCAGTCCTCTTATTCTTTTGACCCAAATATGCTATCTCAATCACAAAAAAAATAATGTAAATACATGATAAATAATATAAAAATAAACAAAAAGGAATCAATAAATGCATGATATTGTTGAGTGCTAGTAAAATAGTTTGGTAAAAGAACAAACTTGCCATGAGTGAGAAGAAATCGAAAACTTTGCACTCCCTAAACTTTCTCTCTCTATTCGTCTCTGTTCGTTCAGTTTGCAGCCAGCCAAAAACGATAGAGATAAAGACTTTTAATTGTAAAAGGGATTTACTTTAAAATAAAGTATTTTAAAGGGACCGATTTTAATTTAGAATAAATCTATAAATTAGATGCCATATCAGCTACCACATCACTTGAGATGAGTTTTGGGATTAATATTTGGGATATGTAGCATTATTGATTGTTTTTCTCCAACGCATTGATTTCAATCGCTTCACACCACTCAGCAATTTTCAGAGCTTAGCTAAATCCAATTGGTTTACTTGTGGAAGATATGGCTGAAAGAAAAGATTTGTGTGCAGCCAAAAAAACAAAAAAAATTATCAAGGATATGGCTTACCTATTTGGATATGCAATAAAGATTCCAACTTTGCCCTGTTGGTCAATTTTTTTTGATTCTATGATTATGAACAAAGCATATACCCCCAAAAATACGAAGGTGAGAATAATTTGGTTTGCATTTGAAAAGTATTTCATGAAGGGATTTATTTGACCGCAATGGTGTTGGCATCTTATTAATGAGATATGTAGTTATAAGAACACACTTCCCTCAAAATGTTATTGGCAAATTTGCTTGGAATCATAGTGCACGACCAACTTCAAAAAGATGCCAATACTTTTGCTCGGCCACTCCATTTTGTTGGGGTGTGACCACATAGCTACGTTCATGTATAATGCCATGCATCTGATAGATATCAGATTGCACTCCTTAGAAAGGAATTCAGTACCATTGTCAGTTCTAATTTCTTGATTTTTTGAATCAAATTAGGTTTTAATAAGAGCAAACAATGATTTCAAATGATTTGTAATTTCAGCTTTAGAATGCATGAGAAATAATCAAGTACAATGAGAAAAATCGTCGACAATAGCTAAAAAATAATATGCTATAGAAATTGAAGGCTGATAAAGAAGAGCCCAAGTATCACAATGAATTAACTGAAGAGGTTTATTGTGCAAATAACACTAACTGGAAAAGATAATGAGTTTGTTTTGCCCGGGGACGAACATCACAAACATAATCATGCACACTAGAAGTAGATGAATAATGTTTAGCTAAAGTTTGCAAATGGTTTAAAGATGGATGCCCAAGTCGCCAATGCCAAAGATTGAAATTTAGTAAGGTGGTGGTAGTGAGTAAAGCCGTTGGATGCTGAAATAATAAAGTCTACCTTGAACTTTACCACTCCAATCTTCTTCGCATTTAAGTCCTAAAAAACACAATGATAAGAGAACTGAGCAGAAGTGGAATTTAGTTAATTGGCTGACAGATAAAAGATTTGATTTAAAGAATGAGATATAAAAGATATTATCCAATTTAAAATTCAAAGAAAAATGACAGTTCCAACATGTGTAATAGAAACAATGGTACGTACCATATGGTAACTGTACTCTAGGACACTCTGGATGTGAATTATAAGAAGAGAAAAAAATTTGAAAAAACCTGAAGAGGAGCACATATGGTTCGTGGCACCTGTGTCGATAATACAAGTGGCAAGGGAAGGGGTAGAAAGTGTTATACCTGCTAGATTTGCTGTTGAATTCAGATTACATATAAGAGGTGCCTGAAATATTTTTTTCAGTTGCAGGTGTGGCGGTCGCTGCTTTTCATTTATTAAACTCATATTGATTTGACTGAGATGGCTTATTTTTGGTACGGCCCTCTTTACCACAATGTTCTTAAGTTGGCTTATTCTTACTGTTCTTGCAATCATTATAGTTACCGTCAAATTGATGACCTTTGCTATAAGTCTTGTTTTGAGTGGCAAGTGCGACACCTTCAGGTAAAAAGTGAGACACATGAATTTCTTGTTGTTTCTCTTCTTAGCGCACTAAAGAATATATCTTATTGGGAGAAGGGAATGGATCCATAAGTAAAATCTGACTTCTGTATGGACCGTACCTATCATACAGCCGTTGAAGAAATTCCACAGCTCGATGTCGCTATAAAAGATTTGTTATGGCTTTGACATGGTCACAAGAGCATGGATTTATATAGGTAAGAGAGTTTAATTCATCCAAAGGATTTTTAATCTAGTGTAATAGACTAAAACAGGAGCATCCGCTTATCGCAGTGTTGAGATTGTTTGGTTCAACTAGTAAACCTTTCTTGTAAATCTATCCAAATCTCATGTGCAGATTGTGCATACAAAATGTTATTGGCAAGTTCGTAAGTGATGCAGTGAAGAATCCATGAACTAACTAAATCATTGCATTATTGCCACTTCTGAAAATTTGGATAAGAACTTGCAGGTTGTTCGACGGTCCTCTAAACAAATCCTAATTTTTTTAGCACTCAAGGCTATAATAATCGCACAAATACCCATGTGCTGTTATTGTCCCCTATGAGAAGAGGTGAAACAAATATAGCCGTGGAGCTATTTGAATGGTGTACAATACAATCAATGGATCATCCAAATCTTCTATATGTGAAGATTCTAAAAAATCAGCCATAAAAGCTTATAGTTTCTCAAGATCGGCAGATACCATGTAAAATATAGAGAAAGAGAATTGAGACAGAAATATTGTATGGTCTTCGATAGATTGAAGAATCAAGAAATTATTGATAGGAAAATTACAATATCCTATATATAAATAGCTAATGTCGAACAAGAAAGTGAATCCTATGATTATTATAAAGTAATTAAGTATAGGATCATCATCATTGCTTTCCTAATAAAAACCTACAAAATTTTCAACAACATTTATTGTATTAACATAAAAACTAACAAGCACTCATCATCTAGTCCTGTTTATATTAATATAAAGGATGGAGTTATTTTGAACTCTATAAATTATTTTGAACACTAGTATTTTGTACACCTATAAACTAATTTTAAAAAAATTAAGTATTACTTTGTACATTTTTTAAAATTTAAAAAAAAATTCTTTACTTAAATTATAAATTAATTATTTTTATTTACTTAAAGCACCAATAAAACTATTTAACACACCTAATTTTAAGAGATTTAACGCATGCTTACAACAACATAATCAAGTCAAGTTATAAAAAATTATTTAACATAATTTTAGTTATTAATTTTCCGTTATTTATGTTCAATATTAGAATTTGCACAGAAAACAACTTGTAGTGAGAACATAGTAATTAAAAAGATTCTATATATATTACAAAAAGAAAAGGAAAATGAAGGAGAAGAAAAAGAAAAAGAAGACACGAAGAAGAAGAATAAGAAGGGTCAAAACCCCATAAAAAAAGGCTTTTTAAAGTTAATTTATTTTTGAAAAAAAAAGTAGTAGAATTTTTTTTTCCAAAATATTGATTTCTTTGTTACTCATCTAAAATTCAATTAAAATATTATAAATAAAAATTTTAGGGTTTATGGCATTAGTATAATACATTAAATAATAAGTGTTTTATATGAGTATTCAAAGTAATTATTAATAACTTATAATAAATTATTTTTAATAGTAATTCACATGATAGGTATATTTGTAGTAATTTTTTTTATTAAAATTAAGATATTTAAAGTAAATTTTATAGTGTAAATAGCCCATCCTAATATAAATCATATAATTAAGTAACAGGAAGTTGCAATAAATCATAATAAGGGGTTTAAAGCTGTCTTAAAAGAATAAAAATAAAATAAATAAATTAAGTCTTAAGAGGGCCCAACCGGTGACCTCTTGATCTGCAGTCAAATGCTCTACCACTGAGCTATGGACCCGTCGCCTCAACAGTGAGTCATCAAGTATAATTTTTTATAATCGATTTGATCAAATCCAATCCTCTTCCATAATTATGTAATTAACTAACTAGCAGTTGACTGTGAATTCTTTCTGTTTGTTACTCTACTGTGGGGTCAAAATTAAATTTTAAGATTTAACTTGCAATTAATGCAATGAAACTCACATCAGGGCCCCATGACACATATTATAAGAATGAGACAATTTTAATCAGCAAGGGAGAAGAAAAAGGATAGGGTGCCCTTTTCTTTGGTAGAATTTGTGAGGCTATCAATGCAAAGACAGACAGTAGCCATTATGGCCTTTTGCATCTCAAACTCTGCAATCGGGAAAAGCCCAAATAGCTTATTTGGTTGGAACACAGGCAAGAAAAATTCTGATGAGAAGCCACAGGCACAGCCTAAAATTAAATACCATGAAGTTGATCTTCCCTTTTCTCTCTCTCTCGTCGATAACACATTCTTAAGAGGTACTTCAATTAATTTTCTTCTTGTTCTGCACATGTTTTGATGTCGTTAGAAAATGATTTTGATTTAATCTATAGTTTTGAGATATATATTTTTTGGTCAGGTAGGGAATTAAAATGTTGCTATAAGGCCACCATTGATGGATTTAGTGCTACAAATTTTCACAGCTGCTGTGATTTCAAGGGACCATGTGTGATAATCGGACATACAAATAAGTCCTTAAAGTTTGGTGCATTTAACCCTGAAGGCTACAGAAGCACAGATGATTACTATGACACATTTGATGCATTTCTCTTTTATTGGACAGATAACAATGGAAAAATTGATGACCCAATTACTCTACCCAAGATAGGGGGCAGCGGTGCCGCACTTTTTGATTATGCAAGAGGTGGGCCTCAATTTGGGGCTGACGGGCTTCTCATTGGGCCTCCGCTTGCTCCGGTTATGGGCGGGTTTGCTGGGCCCGATACCAATTCTGGTATTGGTGACCTAAGGCAAGCTAAGTCTAGACTGGGATTATCATATGCTAAGAGGGAAGATGGTAAGGAGTCTCTATTTGGAGATGATTCAAGGGCTACTCTTGAAGAAGTGCTTGTGTTTTGTAGTCCTCAAATTGCTAGCTTGTACTAAGTGTCTATGTGTTACTTGCATTATAAGGTGAATAATTCATTACAATCAACAATTGGTTAAATCATGGTAACTTTGTCGATGGTTAGGGAGATATCTAGTGCACTTTATACGATCTAGTTATGCATATGTAATTTTATAATATGTGTAGTTTAATGAAATATTAATTAGTTTAAAAAATAATGAACACAATCTAAAAACAACTTTTTCCACATTTTCAAGTTTCTAAGTCACTTGATTTTATCATATCAGTTTTCACATTTGAAAGGCTAAAAGGTAATGATCCAATTGACACTTAATTCAATAATGCACATCTTTTGATTAGCAATCATTTTTTTTTTCTTTTTTTAACATCACATCTTTCTCAATCTATCTAAGAAGTGGAGCATATTGTTGAAAGTGATTTTGGAAACAACCAAATCATTTATATATTTGGTGGGGAAGAGCCTATTAGGCTGAAAGAAATAGGTTCTGCGGGTGAAAGTCATTTTTGGGGTTGGGGGGTGGTGGGAGTATCTGAAATATCAATTAGATTTTGGTGCTTCATGGAAAGTGCTTAGAGATAATTGGTGTTTTAGGAAAGCATTCTTATAAAGTCACATTAGTGTACTCTCTCTTTATCAAGATTCTTACTAAAGTGAAGAATGCGCGGGGAACAAATTAAATTGTTAACTTGGGGCTCTTTTTGGTTGCCTCTTCACGTTCACCATTAAAGTTCATATAAAGCTACAATCAATAATTCCTTTCTTGGCTCATTGGTTGATGTAAGTGCTTCTCACATAATCAATTATTGGGAAGAATTTGGAAGCACTTGGAAGAAAAGTTCAGAAAGGAAAGTAGTGTTTTAAGTCTTTGTAAGTCCTTTTGAATGGCCCTTCATGCTAAGTAAGGTTTTCAATGCCCTTATTAGAAATTCCTTCCAAATATATATTGCTCGTGGAAGTTATGATGAACTTGATATGGAAGTGAGAGTTTAGAATGAGTATCTAACTGGTATTGCCTAAAGGAAACTTAACTGCTTGTGCTTCTTTGAAGAAAGTGATTCCATCAAGATTGTATACGAGTTGTGCAAATATGAAAACACAATGCATAAGCACCTTTGCTGTGAAGAAAACGCATATGCATTGAATAACCACAATGCATATGAAAACAGCTAGTTTTCGGAGAGCTTAGACGTTTGAATGCAGTTTGCGTAAACTGCTGCTAATTGACCTTGCTGTATCAGCAAAAAATTTAAAGGGCATGCGTAAAAGCAACTTTACATTGTACTTAGATATAAGCTTTGAATTTCTTGAGAATTCAAGAATTTCGAGCAGTTTGACAAGCACAGGCAGAACTATCATATTTTCTTAGCTTCTGAAGTTAAGTTAGAATCAGCTATTTAAGAACTAAAAGGTAACAAAACAATATGGTGTTTTATCTAAAGGAGGTGCTGCACGCGGCAATTTCTGTGTCGAATAACTGTAGCAATCCTGCAGAAATGCTCAAAGAACTATTTATTTATCTTTTCCAGATCCATCTTCAGTGCCAAATACTAGTACCAAGCTTTATAAAAAGTTTTTCTTATGTCAATACATTTCAAAAAATTGTAATATAAACATTAAGAAGATTTTGCAGCAGTAAAAACATACATCACAAGGTAACTTGTGCAAAAAGCTTATTTCACATTACAACAGAGAGAGTACAAACTGTTATTATTCCCACTCCTGGTGAAATCGATAAAAGTGACCACCTGGAAAACCTTTTACTAAACGTGAAAATAGAGCAAGAGCAACCAGAACTGAAGGCAAACCAGTACCCTGAACACACGACAAAGAGTTTTACTTGTTATTTCCACTCCAAGATCCAACATCTAAAACGCGTTGTCTTGAAGATACATTGATGATAACAAGGTACACTAGTTAATCAAACTTAACGACAGACCCATATATCACACCCGGAGACTACTATACTCCCACGTATGATAGTTCCTGCTTGTCTGCCTACGTATTGGAGCTCAATCCAGATTGCCAAGTCCCTACATTGGGAAAAGGGAGAGTTACAAATGATCTTCCAAGTTGTCTTTTCAAAAGAGACTAGAATAATCCGGTGAATTGCTGTGGTCATAGCCTTGATAGGGCATATCTTCATTCCCATAGAAACCTGTGTAGTTTGCATGAATCGAGTATGGTGACATGCAGCCAAAACGACTGAGATCCTCTGCAAGTTCAATTTCTCCATTAAAATTAGAGTAAGATGAACCAGGCGAGAAATCTTTATGCTCGAATGGATGGCAGGGAGTCACTGAGTTTTGAAACTCATAGTTGGGATTGTACTCAGATACAGCTTCATGGGTCTGTGGATAGTCCTGCAACATCCCGGTGAAAAATGAATTAGAAAATCACAAAAAAAAAAGTACGTAAATTCGGTCCTTGAAAGTCCCTTCTTTCAAATTCTAAATGTCTTACCTTTGAAGAATCAAGAATTAGATCAGGCGAGACCCAAAGATTTGCAGGATTGGTCTCCATTGGAGCATGCTCAGACTCTGGTACTGTTGAGACTTCATAAGGATAAGGAGAAGTGATCGGGCTTGAATGGCGACTCTCATTGTACAGGTAACTTGCTTGAGAAGAAATGTCACTGGAGATGCTCAAGGGCCCGTTACAAGCCTTACTTGAGGTCAAATCCACAATGCTTGAACTACTTCCGACCCTCTTGCCTTTCGGTTCCCCATATGAAGGATGACTTGTCTTCTGTGCATTCTCATTCTTTTTGACAACACGGCATAAAGCAAAAGCTCCCTACATAGAGTAAGCGTAACCAAGCACATCTCAGTTTCTTACAAAACAGAATAGAGGCATATAAGCTCTACTGAAATGAGAGACTTTTAGTTTGATATTAAAGAATTTACCCAAAAATTTGGTGATCCATGAGAAACATCATCACAAAGTCGGTACTCATGCATTACCCAATCTGTTCGATCCCCTAGAGGTGCACGTCCACGATAGAAGACTAGGGTCTTACGGTACCCAGTTGCAGAAGTAGATTGGCAAACAACCTTTCTATCTTTTCCAGTGGCTTTCCAGTAGCCAGCTTTGGTGGCTCTATTTGTTCTCGAGCCATTCGGGTACTTTCGATCCCTAGGACAGAAGAAGAACCATTCCATATCTCGTTTTGGAAGGAATGATTTCTCTGCAAATTTACAGTTGGAAATTCATTTTGTTGAATTCTCAAATCAATAAGATTAATGTAAACAGAATGACCAAATAGAAAACAGCCACTCACTGCTTTTTTTCTCATTATTGTACATGAAAACTTAAATCCCGTAAAATTGGCTTTTAGTACAAAAAGTTAAGGCCCCATGTGAAGAAAGATTCTAACAAGAATCAAATAAATAAAACAAACAAAAAAGTGCTTTACAAAGCTAAAAACAATTCCTTGTTCACATTAACTTTGAACTGTCTTTGATCACTAAAGCTAATTCATGTTTTTCATGGCAATTAGACAAATACAAAAATTGCACGATTAAAATCTGAGGTACCTGGTAACTCCCAAGGATCAAATTTGTACAATTCGACCACAGGAATCACTTCAAGCTCAATCTGAAGACCATCTACTTTTCTTTTCAGGTAATATCCCACCAATTCTTCATCAGTTGGATGGAAACGAAAACCCGGCGGCAACGATGCCCCTCCCATTTTTCTATATAGAAAGTCAAAATAAAAAGAACAATGAAAGAAAAGGAAAAAACAAGAAATACAAAATACAAAGGAACTATAGTTTATATACTAGAAGCAAACAGAGCAGAAGAAACAGAGAGGCAAGTAATAGGCTAAGTGCCAAAACTGTATCTATTAAAGATCTGGAAAATCCAAAAATAGAAGCTTTTAACAACAGTTGATTTGTTCTGAAGAATCGAGTGCAACCTCCACAGAATGCACCCGTTGAAGATCAAAATCATTTTTGTTAAAAGGCTTGGAATTTGTTTCTTATGATCAAATGTTCACCCCCACCACCCCCCAACAAAAAGTTTAAACCCAAAAGGAAGTTTGAAAAACTAAAAAGTTTCACTACAGCAAGATACTAAAATTTCCAAAATTGGAATCGTTTACAGTAGTACTCAGAAGCTAAAATCATTCAAAATTGAAATTTTTGAACTAAGTGAAGACTAATAGAGGAGAGAAGAGAAGTTGAGTTGAGTTGAGTAGAGTAAAAAGGGAGTTGTATGGAATGCGTTATATATAGGATTTGAAGAAGCCATCAGTCCAAAAAACACAAACACCGAAAGTTTTTAAGAGATTGCTTTGTCTGAAACGTCCCCAAAATTCCACAGAAGTGGGCCACTAATCCGTGCACTCAGTTCACACTTAAAAACAGTCACTTCCCGCCAAATTAACTCTTGACCGTTGGTGAAATTTACATTAACCAACATGGCCCTGCAACAACATAAAATTCATTAGAGCTGTCAGCTTGATAGTTTCAGTAGCAAAGGTATTTTCAAGTCACATAACTCTCATACTGAGAGTCAGCTATTAAAATTTTCTCCCTTCTCTTCTCTCTAACCAAAAAAAAAAAAAACCATCGAGAAGATGGGGGTTAGGGAGGACTCTTATCAGTAATATAAATCAAATAATGAATACAATATAATGAGGGGGATATAAGCCAAAATCTCTCAGGAAAAAAATAAGAATATTAAGTATGATACAAAACAATTCTAAAAAACAACAAACAAGGTAAAATCAACATCGAACATATGAGATTTCGAGAGCATCCAAATAAAGAATGCCAGACAACCAGTCAGAAGTTCCGTAAGACTAAAAAATTACTAACGAGTCTGATGAATACAAGTTCAGTTGGCCATAAAATCAGCAATAAATGTAGCCTCCCGAAAGACATTCTCGATAATAATAGGACCAGAAAATAAAACACGAACTCAATTAAGGAGATAAGCAAAATCCCATCACACTGAGCCATGAGAAATAGGCCAAAAAACTACAGAGAGGCTGAATCTGACTCCAGCTGAAGAACAAAAGATCCAAGTAGTCAACTATTATAAATTTTTGTCACGTTGATTTTATCTTCCTTCTTTGAATTGTTAGTTGGATATTGTTACCTTAATTGATGGGTAACAAATATTAAAGAATTGACAACCATATTTCCCAATTTCCTATAATTCTTTTAATATTGTTCATTACATTTTTAGCCATTTAAATCTAACAGTTATCAATTCTCTAATGTTTGTTACCCCATCATATATAAAATTATAAGGATCAATTGTTAATTACTTTCTCTACTTATACTATTGTACTCTTTTTTTTAATTAAATTAATAGAATTTGATCCTAGCAAATGGGCAAACAAAATATATCAAGAGGTACAATTTCAAATACAATTAACGGAGTTCTTCTTTTCTTTTATAAACATAATTCAAATCTTAATCTCAAAAACTTCTCATATCATTGCAAGAGACTATTGTAGTTAAACACTTCGATGAACTTGCTACCAACCACTTAATACCAATTGATTCTTAGCTGAGTTACAAAACCTCACTCCTAAGAATATGTTTTTCCATTTTGTACTTGGAAAATTATCCTATTATAATAGAAACTACGGTGACAATCAAAGTGGTAAGGAATACTTTCATTGGATCTTAAGTCTTAGATTCAAGTTTTGATGGGTAAATGAAATAATAATATTAAAAAAAAAATTCAGAGGACTGAAAGCATAAAATACATTCAACGGTCAGCCGAACTATGCCTAGGGACAACAAATAGGCTACATAAATTGTCATTTATCATAGAACAAAATGTCAAATTAAGAATACAACAGAAATCATCAAATTAGTGAAGAATTTGGAGCGATTGAAAGGATCTAATTGCAGTGTGGTCAAAGTCATCATTGATGGGGGAATTTGAGTTTTCTTGGTAAGTCCATCTGGTCCAACCTCCTTCCGCGTCATACTGAGTCGGACAAAAACACTTTTTGCTTTATTTTAAGCAAGTGATTGTGCCATCAAGCAGCTACAGGACCCACTGTCAAAAAAAGTGAGTCCCAAAAGTGCTTAACGAGTTTCTTGAGTTCTGGAATGCCCAAACACGCCTTAGAGGAAAAGCTTTAGATAGAAATAGAACCGATTTGAATTCACATATAATGTATGTAAACTGTAAAGTGCAAGTCTTAATTGCTCAACAGTGGGACCGACTAGCGTCACGTACAGCAAAGAAACTATTTGAGTGGTCAGTTTGAAATCTTTTGCATCTATACATTTGTTGAAGAGAGAATTTATAGCCTTGCTTTTGGGGTTTTGAGATTGTTCTTTTGGCTTTTTAGCAAGCCATTTTAATGGATAGATTTCCACCTAGCTAGATTATGGATTAATAGTTTATTAAAGCTGACTAGCGGTTTTGTTGGTTTTCACATTAGGAAATGGACAAAAACAGAAAACAAAAGGG
The DNA here is from genome assembly GCA_002013955.2 of Citrus medica. Classification (NCBI taxonomy): domain Eukaryota; kingdom Viridiplantae; phylum Streptophyta; class Magnoliopsida; order Sapindales; family Rutaceae; genus Citrus; species Citrus medica. The sequence goes on along the minus strand of MKYO02009009.1, from coordinate 202,842 downwards.
CATATTAACTCTTCCTTTAGGCAAATGACTTTTATAAGATAATTTCATTTCTATATCTTGCTTTTTATACCTCATATGATTAGGAAACTGACGTAGACATCAATTTTGAAGTTCATTAGGCATATCCGCATATGCATTATTTTTCTCAAAAAAACTGCTCGAACAAGTTCTCGAGGCAATTGTGTTTGTGATAAGTGCATATTTTTCATATATTTTGTTATTAATTTCTCCATATTTTTTTGTTATTTTAGTTAATTTTTAGTTAAATATTCTAATTATTTTAGTTAATTTTTAATTGAATAAGGAATTAATTAATATACATATTTTACCCTTTATTATATATTTGCTAGTTATTTTTATTTATTATTTTTAATTAATTGTATTATTTTATTGAATAGGGAATTAATTGGAGATTGTGGATAAAAAGGAATAAAAGTTCAAATTGAAAAAGGATTTCAATTAGAATTG
>MKYO02009009.1:181578-196048 GCA_002013955.2 Citrus medica | reverse complement strand
TCTTTATTTCTTACTATTTAGTTAAAAATTCATAAACCCCCTTTTTATTTATAATTGATATTTTCTTTAGTTAGATTAATTTCTATTATTACTACTATTATTTTATTTTAAATCTTGCTTTAGAGTTGATAAATAAATATAACTAGCATAGTCTCTGTGGGATCGATCTTTACTCGCTCTGTACTAATTATTTATATTAATGGTAAGGTTTTAAATTTAGTGCACCTTAACGACACTACCAGTTTGAGCTTCAACGAGATATATATGTTCTATGTTCAGTAATAGCAATGAAGATAGAAGCACGCAAAATAATTTAAAAAATCCCTGAATTTATATGCTTATTAGACGATAATCTACTCTTTTTCTTGCTTTTTATACCCAACATAAATAATGCGGGAAAAATATATACTGAATTTAAAAAATTAATAATTGGATGCAAATCTTTTTTTTTTTTTTGGGTGAAGATATTGCTTTTTCTCTAACTCAGAATCATCGATTGCGTTTGAGGTTTTTTTTTATCATTTATTTTTTCAAAAAGTAAAAAGTGAACAAAGTTCAAATCGAAATTTTAGTCACTATCTCCTCTAAACTCTAGTATTCGAACTTGGATGGCCAAAATTTTGTAAGAAAAAAATTATTCAGCCAGGTCTGTAGAGGCAATTGTGTTTGCATTTCAACCAGATATGTATGCCTCATGTCTAGTACTAGCAATGAAGACTAAGCATGCCAAAAATTGTCAAGAAAAAAGCACTGAATTTATGTATTGGTTAGACTATAATTTACTTTTCTTTTTGTTTTTCCTACAATAATAAGGCATTATTAAATAGAAATAGAAGGAGAAAAAAAAAACAAAAGTTAACTTTTTCCACAGTAAAAGTAACTAAGGGCTACTAATATTTGATTACCAAACCCTAGAAGATTCAGAATATTCAGTTCTCGAACCTACAAGACAAGGGAGCTCAATACCATACATATTTTGTATTTGGTGCATTGTTCCACAATCCATGAAGTCAAGTGAAACAGTGAAGGAATTATATCCGTCCAAATTTGACAATGTAAATGGGGTTTTGAAGATAAATTGACCCATTGACTACTGAGCCACCAAAGTCTTGAACCACACAATATTCACAATGTTGTACAGCTTAGAATGAGCTTTATTGATGATGGGCATGGAAAGTAACAAAAAAAAAGAGAGGAGAGTAATGGTGGTCATGGACTCATGGTCTAATATATGAGTGATGAATAATGATAACAATGGAAGAAATTAAGGTTCGTTCTTTTAATTTTTACAGGGAATTGGAAATTGAAAAGACCCGTCACCTTATCATCGTCTCTGTTTGTCTACTGCTTTCGGCCCCTTTGTCCCTTCCCCTTGCTGCTATGGCTTCCACTTAAAAATGTGTTTCAATTCCAAAGACCATCTGCCCATTTCCAAAGTAAACGCGTTCCATTAATTCATCTATTCTATGAAATTGAAATTGAATTCTTGTTTCATCTATAATTGTTTCTAATTTAATCATATATTTAGTTAGATTACGTTAACTTGAGACGTTGGAATAACATCATGTTCTAATAAATTAAATGACTCGCTTATAAGACCACATGATAGATGTACTCTTTGTTCAACTAAATTTTTCATTATAAGTTTTAAGTGAATTTTAATCTCATTCAATATTTTATAAGTAAAAATATCAAACAAATAATAAGTAGAAAATAAATTGAAAATAAAATAATCACACAAAAAAATTTCTGTGAAAAATATTATACTAGAGAAAGAATTATAATTACCAAAGATGACAAAAAATTTACTGTGTAAAAAATTATTACCGTTTTTCTCACACTAAAAACTGTTTACTTATAAAAAAAATTAATTATTGTGTTATACAAACAAATGAATTTAATTTCCTTACATATAATATTTATTTCTCATAAGAGAAGTATTTTTTTAATACAAGTTGTATTTTTCTTTGAATATGTTAAATCTAAAAAAATTATTTTATTTTTAAAATAAAAATACTCCCCAAAAATAACATAAAAAATCCTTATTAAAAAAAAAATATTTCCTAACACGAACCGCCGAATAGAGAAAGCTGGGACGAGTTGCTTTCCAGCATCAGTGGGGTGGTAGAAGATCGATTGATGATGACAAAAGCAAAGGAAAACAAGTGTGTACAACAATAATAAAATGCGTCTTTTTGGTTTTGGCTGCATCAAATAATTCATATTTCATGTCAAATAAAGCTAGCTCATTGTATAGATGGGTCTACAATTATTTGGTTGTCATTCGGAAACTACATATAGAGGCAAAGGCAGCCTCCAATTACTATTCCCAAAAGATAATCCATTACAAAATAATTTTGTAATTAAATATAAGATAATCCTTATCACAATTATCAAAGGTACATGTCTCCTCTAATTATGAATTTATTATTTAATAAATTGTTAAAGGTGGTTATGACCATTGAATTGTGAAACACACCGAGATTTTTGTACCAGACATGTCTGGGACATCGTGAGGAATGTGTATTGGGCTGCAGGGGCTTAGACTATTAAAATTGTGAAACACACAACATTGTATGTGATTGAGTAATCAGCAGGAGCATCATGAGAACTTTGAATTTGTTATTTTTAATCGTTCAGTACAGATGTATACATTTTTCCATTCTTTACTCCTATTTACTTTGACATTTTTGATGATGTAATGATGTATGCCTCAATAATATTCAACATTTTAGTCAAACAATAATGGATTGGATCATCAAGGGATCAATTGAAAACTTAATTTTTAAATCCAAGAAATTAAGACTAAGAAGAGTTGATATGAGGTGAAGATCTTTAATTGATATCGATCGAGAGTCTGATAATTTTTTTATTGATACTGTCCAACACCAAAAATTCATTAAGTTCTTTTTATAACAGGCCAAGATATAGACCTGGTACGGATGGATATCTTCTCCTCATTCGATTTTGGGTTTGATTCAATATTTTACAAATTGAGTGGCTTATGCAAGATCCGTTATATAGTTAGCCAAATTTAATTAAGATTTATTAACCTAATTATCTATCAAAAACAGTGAATAAATACAAAAGAGACAAGATTTTTATGTAGTTTGAAAATCCCTTCCTATGTTTTACCGGCCACACCCAACTATTAAAGGATTTATTAAGTAATAGGATATTTCAACTAACTAGACTTAAACCATCAAGACTCTTTCTAAATTTGTTGACCATTTGCTGAAATGAAATCTAATAATGAACTTACTAGATGCGAAGGCTTGATCACGTAGTAAGAGCGATGTCTTCTTAGGGCCAAGATCTTATGTTCGAACCTCATCTAATGATCTTCTTTAAAAGAAGGTAAACAAAGGGAAAAAAAAATCCAATGAACTTAGAAAACAACAAGCACCATTCATCCCTGATGTGGTAATATTAATGATTAAAATTCTTATTTTATACATGATGTTGTTTTATTAGGTAAAGATAAAGATGGGAACGAGGAAGATGACTAGATGAGATGGAGGAAAATGTTTTAAAGAATAGAGAAGACATTTCAGAGGATGATTATTTATATTGATTTAATATTTAATATTTTTTATTTGAATAGTGGTTAATTGTCTTATATTGGTAGTAATAAGATTATTTTTGAGATTTATTTTTCTATAACAAAAATAATGGACATTACAAACATAAATTTCATATTTACAAAAAGAGTTAGAAATGAAATTTAATTTCAAAACAATTTCAAGAAGAATCATACAACATTGGGAAATATTTTACAAAAGCCACACTATTATGAGCAACTCTTGATTTTCTATAACTTTCTATATTTCACAACGAATTATGATTTATAATGTTTCTATTAATTTCATGTAGTGATTGTGTAACTATAAAAAGAGAACTCATCCATTTATTTTGCGCACACTTGAAATGGATGAAATCATTATATAATTTATTGCTCTCTCATTTTACTCTTTATTTTATGTTATTTATTTAGTGTTACCGGCTAATAGCTTTTCTAATACATTTTAAGCACGAGACTTTGATCAGGTATTAATTCTTTTGTTTCTTATTTCTAGCCATTTTCTTTCACCAACTAAAAGTCCATGTGCTCCTTATTCTCAAGAGAAATTAATAATTTAACCATCTCTAATAAAAACAAGTTTTAAATCTCCTAAGTTTTTAGAATGAATATAAGGGGATCTATGTGGCCTCATACACTCAAGTTGCGAACTATTTCATTATTTCATGGTCTTAATAGATACATTAACTAGATGGTCACATGTCTCTTTATTTTCTAATCACGGTGTTGCATTTGATAGATTTCTTGCTCAAATCATTAGATTAAAAGTACAATTTCTTGATTTTCCTATTAAAAAATTAGACATGATAACGCCAATGAATTTACATCAATTTCCTAATTTTTATATTAAAAAATTAAACTTGATAATGCCGGTAAATTAACATCTAAAATCTTTTAATGGTTTAACTGAATTTTTGACTAAACGCTTACAATTAATTGCAAAATAACTAATTCTTAGATCAAATTTACCTTTTTCATGTCAGGAGCATGCAATACTACATGCCGCATCATTGATTTGCATTCCTCCAAGTTCTTATCATACATATTCACCTTCATAACTTGTTTTTAGCCAACAAACAATTTTTTCTCATTTGAAAATTTGTGGATGTGTTGTTTATGTCCTAATTGCTCTTTCATACATATTCACCTTCATAACTTGTTTTTAGCCAACAAACAATTTTTTTCTCATTTGAAAATTTGTGGATGTGTTGTTTATGTCCTAATTGCTCCCGTACAAAGAAATAAAACAGGTTTGCAACAAAGAATTGGAATTTATGTTGGTTTTCAATCCCCATCAACAATTAGGTATGTTAAACCTTTAATTGGAGACCTTTTCACTACATGGTTCACGAATTGCCATTTTGGTGAGCAAGTTTTTCCATTGTCAGGGGGAGCAAAAACGAAAATAAATTAACGATGTGAAATTACATGGCTTGTATCATCATTATCTCATCTTAATCCTCGTACAATCAATGTGAACTTGAAGTTCAAAGGATTGATCATTTGAAAAATATTGCAAATTAAATTCTTGATGCATTTACTAATTCAAGAGAAATAGTAGAATCACTTATTTCACCTAAAAATGCCACAGCATGTGTTAACATCCCTGAAGGATAGCACGACAAACTAATGAAAGTAACCCATGTTTGAACATGGAAGACCAATTCGCTTAAAAGATAAAATTCCCTGGAAGAGTAAAACACAAGAAATGTTGCAAAATGAAATTAACACTCCAAAATAGTCATTGCCTACTAATCAAATTATAGAAATTGGTCAATCGAATAGTATTGGTGCCATTGACCCGTCAGGAAAAAAAATTTGCGAACAACTAAAGAAATATTAATTTCTCCTAAAGAAACAAAAAAAATAATGAAATTACAATTGGTTTTGTGGGCACAAAAAAATTTTGGGGTCAAAATGAAATAATTATTGATTATATTTTTCATTTACTATTGCTCATAATATCATAAATGATGATGAGGATCCTAATCCAAAACCTGTGGAAAAATGATAACATAGAAATGATTGGGCAAAATGGAAAGGTGCTATCCAAGTATAACTAAACTCACTTGCAAAATGTAAAGTATTTGGGCAAATAGTTCTGACACATGAAGATATCAAATTTGTTGATAAGGGGTATTCATTAGAAAACAAAATGAAAAAAATAAGATTGTGAGATACAAAGCAAGATTAGTAGCACAATGTTTTTATCAAAGACCTGACATTGATTATGAGAAGACATATTCTTCCATTATGGATGCAATTATATTTTGATTTCTGCTTAGTCTCACAGTCTCCGAAGGCTTGGATATACGCCTTATTGATGTTGTGACTGTCTATCTGTATGGTTCTATTGATACATATATTTAGATGAAGATCCCCAAAGGATTTAAAATACCAAAAGCAAACAAAACTAAACTTTGTAATTTATATTCTTTGAAGCTACAACGATCCTTATATGGATTAAAATAGTTTGGGTGTATATGATGCAATTGCCTCCTAAGTAACTATTTATTAAAAGAAGAATATGTAAATAATATAATTTTTCTATGTGTTTTTATTAAAAATTCTGAAATTGGATTTGCAATAGTTGCAGTATATGTTGATGACTTAAATCTCATTGGAACTCTTCACTCTTGAAGAGTTTTAAAAAAAAGTTTCTTATTTGAAAAATGAGTTTGAAATGAAAGATCTTATATCTTGGTGTGCAAATTGAGTGTTTGTCAAGTGGAATACTCTTGTATAAGTCAATACACACTAAATAAGTTTTAAAGTTTTTATATAGATAAAGTCTGTCCATTAAGTACTCTAATGGTGGTACGATCACTTGATGTGGAAAAAAGGTCTATTTTATCAGAAAGAAGATGGTGAGGCAATTCTTGGTCCTAAAATACTATATTTAAGTGCAATTGGTGCACTCATGTATTTTGCCCCAACTCGTATGCATTAGAATGGTGTAAAGTATGTATTAGAATGGTGTAAAGTATGTATTTTGCTATTTTCCGTGGAATGATTGACATGTGTTTATTTTATCCAAATGGATCAAAATCACTACTATTTAGACATGCAAATACTAGATATCTATGTGATCACTAGAGAACCCGATCTCAAACGGGTTATTTATTTACCTCTAATAATAGTACTGTATCATGGCAATCAATGAAACAAACAATGGTTGCAACATCTTCAAATCATTTAGAATTACTTGCTATTTATAAAGCAAATCGTGAATGCATTTGACTAAGATCAATGATATAACATATTCGAGGAACATGTGGATTGTCATCAATTAAAAATAATCCCACAATATTTTATGAGGAAAATGCAGCCTACATTGCACATATTAAATGTTGTTATATAAAAGGTGATAGGGCTAAGTATATATTACCAAAAAAATTTTATATGCATGGATTTCAAAAGAATGGTGATAAAGATATTCAGTAAATACTCTCAAGTGATAATCTTGCAGATTTATTTACAAAATCCCTAGAAACTATAACATTAAAAAAAAATTGGTACATAAAATTAGAATGCATCAACTCAAAGATTTTTATTCAAATCTTGAAACTCTACATCAAGATGAGGGGAAGTATAATTCTTGGAGAAAATAGTTTATTTTAAAGATAATTTTACATGTTGTACTCTTTTTCTCACTATATTGTTTTCCCATAGGGTTTTTCCTAATAAGATTTTAATGAAGCAACTTTATATCTTCAAAATTATAATGTACTCTTTTTCCTTTACTTTTATAAGAGGATTCCTGTTTTTAGTAACGGTTTTAATGATGCATTTTTCTTTCTAATGAACATTATAAGAGGATTCCTGTTTTTAGTAACGGTTTTATGAATTTATTAAAATAAATGTAGATGTTCGTAACATACATATCTTAGTCTCTCTATTAGCAACCACTTGCTTTCCTATAACTCTCCCTATGTCACAAGGAATTTTAATCTATAATGTTTCCATTAAATTCATGCAACGATTCTATAACTATAAAAAGAAAACTCATCTCTTTGTTTTGTACACTCTTGAAATGAATTAAATAATTCTATAATATATTGCTATCTCATTTTGCTCTTCATTTTGTGTTGCTTTTTTATTTTGTTTTGTTGGCTGATAGCTTTTCTAGTATACACAACAATATCACGTAAATTTAGTTTTAAATTAGGTAACTATTAATTTATATAGTAAGTGGGTCCTATGGGATAATAGGATCTGTAAAAAGTTACTGTCTTATAAATTTGTTGAATTAATAATTTACTATGTTGGCCCTAGGTAAGAACTAGTAAAAAATATTATTTATCCGAGATTATCAATTTATTGAATAGTTATTTATTGAGGATAAGATACATGATTATTTTATGTATTTGTTTGGCCTGGAGTGTACTGTCATTTAGGATTATTTTATACAAAAAAATCATATCTAAGATTTTTTGGTTAAAAATTGTTTTTGTAAATAAAATATTGGATTGCAATTCTCATAAAATATATAAAATTATCATAATTTAGAAATTGTATCTTTGCTTTCTTGTAACAATAATTTAGCCTCCGAAGTCACGATTCTTCGCCACCAATCTTATTAGATCGTGATATATCACGAACGATCTTATTAGATCATGATCTATCACTATCGATCTTGCAGTTTATGACTCAAGTTTGATCTGTATTTGACATGTGAGTGCCTTTATCACTACTATATGCAACTAGCAATAGAATTTTTTTTTGTCAAAACTAGAAAGAAAATTTCTTTCTACGTCTGTATATTATGGCGCCTCTGTTCTTTTGTAAAAGAACAAGCCTTTTTTTTTAATTTCTCTTGGTGGAAACCCTAACTCTTTATTTATCTCTTTTTTAATTCTATAAAATCAAAATCATTTGATTTAAATTAAAATATAAAATTAAAGCTAAAAGTGGCGTTATACTTGTTCTTGTTATAGAGGCCCACCATGTAAAATAACACACGACCCTTTATACACAAGTATATTAAATGGAGCCTCTCACCAAATAATATAATTAGAGATTTAACCCAAATTACTAATTATCTTGTTTATCAACCCAGTAATGGTGCAACCAATTAAATAAGCTAACCTGAGGATCACATGGGTACATATAATAATAGCTACAATAGTTAAGTCTATAATTAAACTAACCCAATTATTTATTTCTAAATTTACTCCATTAAAAGATTGGAATTGACTTTATAACTATTTGCAATCTAGGATAGTGTTCTTGAATAATAAAATTGATATCTAAATTGTCTAATCAATTTAATTACATTTTATTCCTTAATACTTATTGGTTTTTCTCTAATGATCATTTTTCAATTACTAATTATATTGACACACTCTGACTAAAGAATTCTATAATCAAATACCGAAAACCCTTCAAGAGATGTGTTTTACAAATTCTATATTATTAATCTATAATCTCACTGCTCATTATTGTTTCTATTAAGATACTGGGTAATATTGACTACAAATGTATGTTGCGCCCATTGGTAACTTAAATGAAATGATAATCACAAAAATGAAATTATATTTAACTCATGATTGAGATTGTTGTAAAATCAATACATATGAGATTTAATAAGTCTGGCAGTCATTTCAAAGTTAATTAAATCTCATATTTAATCTAGTACAATGTAGTCAAGCTACATTAGTAAATTCATACATGATTAAGATAAATCATTCAATGAATTTACTTTAGGCTCTACATAAATAGAGTGTACAAATCTATTTATCAATTGCGAACTCAATTTATTTAATCATAAGATAACTAGAATTTATATCTTATGTGAATCCATATGATAATCATATAAAATATATATAATATGGTTAAACGAACCTCATGCAAAATATTTATGTAATTAAAATATTTGAAAAAAATATCTCAAATATTTTATTAATAAAAAATGTATTTATAAATAAGTCAATATATGTTAAAGAGCACTTAATCCTAACAAAATTAGGGATGACAATAAGGTTTAACTCAATAGGTCAGCCTAATTTGACCATACTAAAGTAAAGTGTATGCAAAGTTTATAAGGAGGCTCATGAAAAGAATCTTAAGATGTACATGCTATAGTAACCATAGAACCACTTTATAAACAATATATTACGTATGCCATCCATGAGAAACGGAAACTTTAATATCGAAAACTATAGCTTACATCCCTGCATAAGGAGTGTGTATACCTAATGGCTGAGCGCAACACCGTAGTCAAATTATAGAAAGTTTTGGCCTGTAGTTAAATTACAAAAAGTTTTGGGTAAAAATATAATTTTAGAAAGTAATGTTATGTAGTAAAATTCAAATTGCAACGGTAACTTGCACTGTACTAAGCAGTGAGCTGGCTAATTAAGAGGCTAGTCACTTGCTTGCTGGTTTTATCCATAACGGCTAATTTTTGTGTCAAAACTATATAAACTCAAATTCAATTCATTTTCAAAGACTTTTGCAAGCATAAACAAGTGTAAACAACATATTTTAAGATTCCAATTGACAAATCATCATAGATTAAATCTTTATTAAACTATTATTTGTATATCCACTCTAAAAGAAAGTATTTATTGTAATTCTTGAATTCATTGTATAATTTGTGGGTGTGTAAGTGTGGGAAACACTTGAGTGAAGAGATTAGGAATAATCTCTTGTTATAAAGGTCCATTAACACCTTAGAAGTCAATTGCAAGAATTTGAATCCTTGGGAGGCTTGGATAGTAAAATTTTCAAGCTTGATTTGCTTGGAGGCGTGGACGTAGGCGAGGATTACCGAACCACGTAAAAACTTTTTGTGTTTACTCTCGCTTCCGTTACTCTTTTATTTTTTAGTATTGTTAAATTTATTGTTTTTGATTTCATTAAGGCATTAGATTAAATTATTGTGCGGTTTGATTAGCTTAAATTTTAGAAACCCAATTCACCCCCTGTATAACTAGTATTTCAATTTGCTCCCCTCCTCTGTCTGATTTATGTGGATTGTTTTGAGTCATCGTTGACATATAGTAATTCTTATCTAGATTTTGCAAGGTATACTGGCTTCCTAATGGAAGATCATTACTGTTTCGCAAGATGATCACTTTATACTATATGTAACAGAGAAAAAGAACTCCCCTATAGTATTCGTGGTTTCATCTTGACTCAGTATTGATAGAGAGTATATCTAAGTTATTTAGTAGGTGGTCCTACTATATTGTTGAAGTTTTCTATGAAGGGATAAATTAAGTTAAAGGGTCTAAAATTAGTAGATATACTCGACAATATGAATTATTTCAAATGGAACAAAATGAGAGTGTGTATTCTATGTATACTAGGTTTATGGATATTGTGGACAAGTTAGAAGCCCTAGGAAAAACGTTTTCGAATAGTAAAAAAGTTAAGAAAATTATTAGGTCTTTACCAATGGAATGAAGACCTTAGAGAACAATTATAGAGGAAGCTAAATATTTAAACACTTTATCTATTGATGATTTAATTAGTTTTTTTTATTTCATATGAGGAAGAGTTGACAATAGAAAAAGAAAACGAGGAAAAGAAGAAGAAAAACATTGCGCTCAAAGTATCAAAACATGAGAGTGATGACCTAATTACTTGTTATGAGTGTAAGAAGCCTGGACACATACGATCAGAATGTCCTCTTCTCAATAAGATAAAGAAGAAGGCAATAGTAGTTGTTGAGTGTTAGAAAATGCATATTTATAAAGGAGAAAACCGTCATTTTACATTTCAAGTCTTACTAACAACCCTTACTTTTATGTGTTTAAGCTTCTTGTAATTTAATTGTATGTTTTATTTTAATTAAGTATTTTATGTGGTTTAGGGCATCATAGTTATTTCACAATAAATGAGAGATCAGACGGCAAAACGGACATAACTTTTGAACTCAGGACGGTCGAAAACCTTAGAAGGAGCATAAAAGGAAAAATGGCACTGTTCACATGTACGGTACTGTCTACGTTACTATTCACGACACTGTTCATATAGACGGATCGATGACGTGACATTGATTGATGAGGTGTCACGATCCTATTGGACTAAAATTCTTATGTATTGTTGATGGTGACGTGGCAGCATATCAGTGGACCAAAAATCTCACGTACGGTACATGTATCACACAAGATTATTTTCAACCAAACCGCGTAACTGTTCAACCCGGGTCAAACCGTGTTACTATTCATCCACGTGGTCAAACCGTGTACTGTTGACGCGGACTGTTGACTGATGACGTGATGCAATCCTGAGCGTTCAAACTGTTTTTAATCCGATGGCCATGATTTACTCGATGTATCTATAAAAATGGGGCCTCCCCCCCTAATTTGATATCTCTGAATCCATTTTTGGGATCTATTTTCTATAATTCCTTCTCCATCTTGTATTTTCTACATATTTTAATAAATTTTCATTTTGTCCCTAGTTCAATTATGAGTGGCTAATTTTCTTTTAAGCTTGGGTTGAAGGTGAAGTCTCAACATGTGTCATGGGCTTTATTTGGTAAATTTATTTTCTCTTCCCCTCTAGTTTTTGTGGATGTTTTGACTTCTCGTCGACAAATAATCATAATCTTATCTAGTACCGCCTTGGTTTCACCGGCTCCCTAGTATAAGGTTATTATTATTTGGCACGATAAGCCCTTAGCACCATATTGATTAGAGCGTGGTTCATGAGGTGTGGATTCCCCCCTCATGATTTAATTGGTATTAATAAGGAATATTTAGCCCATGATGCATGTTGATACAGATCCAGATACCCAAGTACGTTAATTTAATAGATCTACAGTTTAATTTCTTCTCGTCATTTCAATTCCAATTTTTAGGATAATTTGAATCACTTCCACCACAAATCCAATCACCTATTTACAAAATTAATTCTGTACACAATTAAAATCCACCTCCTCGTGGGATCGACACTCGTCACCATTAGTCTATACTACAATAGATTCGTGCGCTTGCGAGTTCAATAAAATTTACACAACATGTTTTTGGCGCCGTTGCTGGGGAGGTAAGTAATTTTAATTCATAGAATTAATTTTTGTGAATAATTTCTTTTAAATTGTTTTATTGTATTTTTTTAATTAAAAAAAAGTAAATATGCATTTAGAGGTTAGTATTTCTTTTCTTTTTCTCATCTTTAAAATTCTATAATTTAATTTTCAAGTTATTTTTTTCTTCTTTGTAATTTTTATTTATTTTACTAATTTTTTTTAGTTCATTTATTTCACGTATTTTTTGTGTGTGTTTTTATAATAAGGTTGTAATAGCGCAATAAGGTTAGTATCGTAATTTCTCCATTTTATTTATTTTTATTTGTTTTGTACCCATCCTTATTTTCATTTTATTTGTTTTGCATGCATGGTCGTAGGTCATTATTACCTAATCTTGAACCTATAGACCTTGAACTTGAGAAAACACTTCGCACACACAAACACGTTAAAAATAAAATGGATTTGCAACCACAGGAGAGGCCATTTAAGGACTATTTTAGTCCCTTAGCTAATTTGAGCACATCATGCATAAGATACCCAAATATAGCTGCTAGGAGTTTTGAACTAAAACCTAGTGTGCTAAATTGTCTCCCAACATTCAATGACCTAGAAAATGAAGACCCATATAATCATCTGAATGATTTTCATGCTATTTGTCAAACATTTAAATATGAAAAATTTTCAGACGATGATGTTAAACTTAGATTATTCCCATTTTCTTTAAAGGATAGAGCTCGTTCATGGTTAAATACTTTGCCTGCTAATAGCATTACATCATGGGAACAAATGGAAACTAAATTTTTGAATAAATATTTCTCAGTGCATAAAACCAATGCTATTCGCCGGGAAATCTCGGTGTTTATCCAAAGAGAGGACGAGCAGTTTTTCGAAACATGGGAGCGATTCAATGGGCTACTCTTGAAGTGTCCACATCATGGGTACGAGAAATGGCACCAATGCCAATACGTTTTGGAGGAATTATTGCCGAATGTGCAAGAATGACTAATGGCAACAAGTGGAGGAGAGCTAATGTCAAAAAGTGCATCAGAGATTTAGGAATTCTTCCAGCGACAAGTGGATAATTCCCAACAACGGAGTCGATCACTCAGGAATACTAGAAGAATTAAGGGAGTGACTGAGGTTCACATTGGCGAGTCAACTTCGGGAATCAAAGAAGTCAAGGAGATGGTTGAAGGTCTCGCTCGACAAATAGTATCGTTATCGACTGCTAAATCAACAGAGCCACATGACCATGACTCATACTCAGATCAAGCCAATGCCATAGGTGTAAAGAGAAAATCATCAAATTATAACCCATACTCCAATACATATAACCCTGGATGGAGAGACCACCCCAATTTTTCATGGTATCAAGGATTCCAATAAAATGGACCAGCAGCTCTAGCTCCACTAATGCAATAAATTCCTCAAGTTCCTCAAGCCTATCAGCCCTCATTTAGACCATATAATCAAAACCAGAACTACTCATAACCCAGACCATGGGAGAATGCATTCCAGAATTTCAAGAATGTTACTCACTCCACGATTGAGCAACAGAATCACACCATTGATGTGTTAACATAAATATGTTAATAATATTGATTTTGATGATAACAAATTTTATATGGTTTTTGACAAAAAATAATGGAGATATTTCTTAATAAATGAAAGCCCTTTTATTCATTGCCTTATTTCTTCATAACAGATGGACTTTCAAATTAGAAAGAGATTCTCTACAAAAACTTGTTTAAAATTGTAATTCTGGTTATAAACGGTAAACCGTTTATTTAAAACGGTTAACCGATTAAAGGCAGAGAGCAACATATTTCCTAAACCTCTAACCGTTTATGAAAAACGGAAAACACAAAAGATGGGAAGGTTACTGGAAATTAACGGTAAACCGTTTATTT
>MKYO02009009.1:130089-166157 GCA_002013955.2 Citrus medica | reverse complement strand
AAAAATCTCGCGTACGGTACATGCATCACACAGGATTATTTTCAACCAAACCGCGTTACTGTTCAACCCGAGTCAAACCGTGTTACTATTCATCCACGTGGTCAAACCGTGTATTGTTGACGCAGACTGTTGACTCATGACGTGGCGTAATCCTGAGCGTCCAAGCTGTTTTTAATCTAATGGCCATGATTTATTCGATGTATCTATAAAAGGGGGGCCTCCCCCCCTAATTTGATATCTCTGAATTCATTTTTGGGATCCATTTTCTGTAACTCCTTCTCCATCTTGTATTTTCTACGTATTTTAATAAATTTTCCTTTTGCCCCTAGTTCAATTATGAGTGGCTAATTTTCTTTCAAGCTTGGGTTGAAGGTGAAGTCTCAACATGTGTCATGGGCTTTATTTGGTAAATTTATTTTCTCTTCCCCTCTAGTTTTTATGGATGTTTTGACTTCTTGTCAACAAATAATCATAATCTTATCTAGTACCGCCTTGGTTTCACCAGCTCCCTAGTATAAGGTTATTATTATTTGGCACGATAAGCCCTTAGCACCATATTGATTAGAGCGTGGTTCATGAGGTGTGGATTCCCCCCTCATGATTTAATTGGTATTAATAAAGAATATTTAGCCCATGATGCATGTTGATACGGATCCAGATACCCAAGTACGTCAATTTAATAGATCTACACTTTAATTTCTTCTCGCCATTTCAATTCCAATTTTTAGGATAATTTGAATCACTTCCACCACAAATTCAATCACCCATTTACAAAATTAATTCTGTACACAATTAAAATCCACCTCCTCGTGGGATCGACACTCGTCACCATTAGTCTCTACTACAATAGATTCGTGCGCTTGCGAGTTCAAAAAAATTTACACAACAGTAGTCACATGGGATGACAACAATGAAGAAACAAGTGATGATAAAGAGCAACAAGATATGTCAAATCTAGCTCTCATGACAATTGGGGATGAATTATTTGACGAACTTGATGAAGTAAGTGATCCTACCTATGATGAATTATATGATGCTTTTATGGAATTGTATGATGATTGGATAAAAAATGGTAAAAAGAATGCATGCCTTAAAAAGAAAATGCTAGAACTTTCAAATGAAAAGGATGTCCTACAAAAATGCAATGATTCATTGAATAAAAAGATCAAGGGATTAGAATTAGATAATGAAATGTTGCATAATAGGATTGCATCATTTAAAGGTAAACAAAGTACTTCATATAAGCATGAAAAATCACATGTTGGTGAATTGATAAAATAAAATGAAGTGCTTAAGAAAAAGAGTAATGAGCTCAATGAAATTGTGTTAAAATTCACAAGTGGTCAAAAGAACTTAGAAAAATTGCTGAACACTAAAAAATGTGTATTTGATAAAGGAGGACTTGGGTATAAGCTTACCTTGAAACAAAAGTATTATAAGAATTACTTAGTTAAAGATACGTCCACTAGTGATCGTAAAATTGTTTGTTACTATTGCAATCAAAATGGTCATATGAAGCTTGGATATCCAGTTAAAAGAAACACATATTATGGAATAAAATGTGTTTGGGTTAAAAAAAAAACCATTGTTAACACTTAAGGACCCAAAAATGGTTTGGGTACCTAAGATTTGAGATTTTCTCTACAGAGTTTGAAGAAGAAGAAGAATAAGTGGTACTTGGACGGTAGTTGTTCGAGGCATATGACTGGAAACTATACATGGTTTTCAAGTTTTACTAAAATTAAAAATGGAGAAGATGTATCCTTTGGAGATAATTCAAAAGAAAAGATCATTTGTATTGGTAATATCGGTAATGCATCATCTACTCTTATTTAAAACGTGTGTTTGGTTGAAAACTTGAAACACAATCAGCTTAGCATTAGTCAATTGTGTGATAAAGGTTTTAGAGTTATCTTTCATAAATCGAAATGTGTTATTGAGAATGCATGTGATGGCAAGATTTTGTTTATAGAAAATAGATGTATT
The DNA here is from genome assembly GCA_002013955.2 of Citrus medica. Lineage (NCBI taxonomy): Eukaryota > Viridiplantae > Streptophyta > Magnoliopsida > Sapindales > Rutaceae > Citrus > Citrus medica. The sequence goes on along the minus strand of MKYO02009009.1, from coordinate 164,171 downwards.
AATGTTTATACCATTGATATAAATTGTGCATCTACTAATGATAACTGTTTTTCCTCATTGCATGATGATGGTTGGTTATAGCATAAAAGACTAGGTCATGCAAGCATGGATTTGATTTCAAAAATTTTTTAAAATGATTTGGTTAAAGGTCTTCCAAAAATCGGTTTCCAAAAAGATAGAATTTGTGAAGCTTGTCAATTTGGAAAATAAATCAAAACTTTTTTAAAAAACTAGAACCATGTCAACTTCAAAATCACTTCAATTACTTCACATGAATTTGTTTAGGCTTTCTAGATATACTAGTTTAAGTGGCAAATATTATGAATTTGTAATTGTAGATGATTATTCTAGATATACATGGGTATTGTTCTTTGCTAATAAGGATGATGCCTTTGATACATTTAGAGTTTTCTGTAAAAAGTTTCAAAATGAAAAGGGATATGCTATTTCTTGCATTAGAAGTGATCATGGTGGAGAATTTGAAAATATGTATTTGAGAATTTTTGTAATAATTTTGGCATTGAGCATCAATTTTTATCACCTAGGACTCTACAATAAAATGAAGTTGTTGAGAGAAAGAATAAGTCAATTCAAGAAATGGTTAGGACCATTTTGAATGAAAATACTTTGCCTAAATATTTTTGGGCTGAAGCCGTCAACACCTCTTGTTATATTTTAAATTGTGTGTTGATTAGACCTTATCTCAATAAAACTCCTTAAGAGCTTTGGAAAGATAAAAAACCCAACATTGATTATTTCAAAAAATTTGGATGTAAATGTTTTATTTTGAACACAAAAGATAATCTTGATAAATTTTATCCAAAATATGATGTTGGTATTTTTCTTGCTTATTCAAACATAAGCAAAGCTGATAGAGTATATAATAAAAAAATTTTGGTTGTGGAAGAATCTATGTATGTTACATTTGATGAGGCTAACATTTCCTCTACAGAGAAAGTTGTTGTTGATGGTGATGCAGATGAAGAGCTACAACAAGAATTTTTAAAAGATAAGAAAGATGATACATCACGTGAAAATAAAAAAAAGCAACAAGAAAAAACTAATTTGAAGCAAGATGAAGGTACTTCTCAAACACTCTCTAAGGAGTAGAGGTATGTTTCTTATCACCTTAAAGACTTAATTTTAGGAGATTTCTCATGAGGTGTAACCACTAGATCATCACTTAGGAATACATGTGAGCACGATGCATTCATATGTCAAATTGAACCAAAATTCTTTGCGAATGCGGAAAATGATGAATCTCAGATTATGAGAATGCAAGAGGTTCAATCAATTTAATAGAAACAATATGTGGAAATTAGTTCCTAAACCAGAACATCAATCCATTATAGGTACTAAATGGGTATTTCAAAAATAAAATGGACAAATCCAATGTGGTTGTAAGAAATAAAACTAGATTAATGGCTCAATGATACAACCAAGAAGAATGAATTGATTTTGATGAAACATTTGCGCCAGTAGCTAGATTAGAATCCATTAGGATGTTGTCAGCATTTACATGTCATAAAGATTTCATTTTGTATTAAATGGATGTAAAAAAATACTTTCTTAAATGGTTATGTTTTGGAAGAATATAACTATAAATTGGTTAAATTTTAGCTTAAATTTTAGAAACCGAATTCACTCTCCCTCTTGAGTTGCATAACTATTATTTCAATTTGTTCACCCCCTCTCTTTGATTTATGTGGATTGTTTTGACTCATCGTTGACAGATAGTAAATCTTGTATTGATTTTACAAGGTATACTGACTTCCTAGTGGAAGATCATTACTGTTTGGCAAGATGAGCACTTTACACTATAGTTATTAGAGAAAAAAATGTTCACCTCTAGTATTTGTGGTTTCATCTTGACTTAGTATTGATAGAGAGTACATCTAAGTTATTTAGTATATGGTTTTTCCATATTGTTGATAGAAAGATTATTATCACTTGGCAGAACTTGTATTTGACATCATATTTAGCCGAAGATTATTTTCCTCTGGCACAATGAGTGTTTGATACCATATTTACCATAATAAGACTTATGAGGAGTGGAAATTCCTCCGTTATAAATTAAATGGAACTAAAAAAGAATATTAGGTCCATGATGAAGCGTGAGTGTGAATCTAAAATTTGCACAATAAGTTTTTGGTGTCGTTGCCAATAAGGTAAGTCATTTTAATTTGTAAAATTAATTTTCTTTGTAAATATTGGGCAAACAAATTTGTGTGCAGGTTTTGACTGTGTTTTCATAGCAAGTGTAGTAGCATGATAAGGTCAGTATTGTAATCCCTCTCTCTTTGATTTTATTAATTTTGTTTTTAAATTTTACGTGTTTTATGCATGCACTGTCAAAGGTCCCAATCAAATGATCTAGAGGCTATAAACCTTGAACTAGAAAAGACATTTTGCACACTAAGACATATTGCATCAAAGGCTAAAATTGAGGATAAAATTGAAATGAATTTAGAACAACAACCACAAGCACATCTAGAGAAGCCATTTAAAGATTACTTTAGTCCATTAGATAATTTGAGCACTTCATGCATAAGATACCCAAATGTAGTTGCTAGGAGTTGTGAGTTGAAACCTAGTGTGCTAAATTGTCTCCTATCATTAGACTTAGAGAATGAAGACCTATACAATCATTTGAGTGATCTTTATGTCGTTTGCCAAACTTTTAACTATGAAAATTTTTCGTATGAAGATGTTAAGCTCAAACTGTTTCCATTTTCTCTAAAGGATAGAGCTTGTTCATGATTCAATATATTGTCTGCTAATAGTATCACATCTTGGGAACAAATGGTAACTAAGTTTTTAAATAAATACTTCCCAGTGCGTAAAACCAACATTATTTGTAGGGAAATCCTAAAGTTTATTCAGAGAGAAGATGACCAATTTTTCAAAGCATGAGAGTGGTTCAATGGCCTACTTTTAAAGTGTCTACATTATGGGTGTGAAAAATGGCAACAATTTCAATACTTCTTGGAGGGACTATTGTCACACGTGCAACAATGGCTAATAGCGACAAGTAAAGGTGAGTTAATATCTAAAAATGCATCAAAAATTTGGGATTTCTTCCAGCGATAAGTGGATAATTCCCAACAGTGAAGTCGATCATTCAGGAATGTGAGAAAATCAAAAGAGTAAATGAAGTACACGTTAGCGAATCAAGATTGGACATCAAGGAAGTCAAAGCAATAGTCGATGGACTTTCTTACCAAATAGCATCATTAATGGCTGCCAAATCAATAAAGCTACATGCCTACAATCAATTTAACCATGATTCATACTCAGATCAAGTCAATGCAATTAATGTGATGAAAAAATAGTCAAACTACAACTCTTACTCCAATATTTATAATTCTAGATGGAGAGACCATTTCAACTTTTCATGGTCTCACGGATTCCAAGAAAATGGAACAAGAGCTCCAGATCTACTGACACTAATACAACCAATCCATCAAGCTTCTCAAATCTCTCAACCACCATTTAAATAGTACAATCAAAATCAGAGCTACTTATAAACCAAACTATAACAAGAGGCACTCCAAAATTTTAAAAATTTGTCTCACTCTACGATAGAATAATAAAATCATACCATTGATGAGATGCATAATGAGATCATAGTTGGCATAAATTCATAAGCCTAAATGATTTTAAACCTTGAAAAGATAACAAGTCAACTTGCTTTTTCAGTTCAAACCTTGGCAATAACCACTGAGAAAAGAAAATTCCTAAGCCATATTTGAGGTTAGTACCAGTTCACCCCAGCAACATGAAGAGATCACAGCCATCATGATTTTCCAAAAAGGCTAAGGAGTCAATAATAAAGTGGAGATACAATTGAAAAATAATTCAAGTTATACCTTTAGACTTAGAGGATTTAGTACAAAGGAGAAAGAAAAAAGTAGCTCACGAGAATGTGTTCCTAAAGCCCTATTCTCTCAAAGATTAAGTAAAGCGAAGAAGGAAAATTCCACAAGCGAGATTATGAAGATATTTAAATAGGTATATGTTAACATTCCTTTACTTGACGCTATAAAACAAATGCCTTTTTATGCCAAATTTCTTAAAAGAACCTTAGCAGTAAAAATAGAAGTATTTATTTCAAAAGGAAGTGCTTTTAACGAAGAACATTACTTTTCATACTCCAACAAAAAATTCCTCCAAAAGATAAAGATTTAGGCTCATCTACCATCTCATGTAGCATAAGAACTACATAATTGAGAATACTTTATTGGACTTAAGAGCTAGTATAAATCTTTGCCTTACTTAATATTTATGAAACTTGGATTGAGAGAATTACACTCAATTATATTATAACTTGTAGATCAATCCATGAAATTACCTTGTGGTATTGTTGAGGATGTGCTTATCTAGGTAGACAAGTGTTATTTTCTTGATGATTTTATTGTGATTGACACTCAACCTGTGTAGGATTTGAAGAAGCACATCCTATTATTCTAGGCTAACCTTTCTTGGTAACTGCTGATGCTCACATTCAATGCAGGACTGGAAATATGCAATTGTCTTTCGGCAATATGACTATAGAGTTGAATTTTTTAACATTGCCAAATAACTTCAATATAGAGATGATGAAATTGTTGATGTTGATTTAATCAAAGAATTAATTGATCATACTTTTCCTTCTAATTTAATGATGATCTTTTATAAATATATTTAACTTATTTTGGTTTGGATTTTGATATTGGCATATCAATTGATGAGGTTAATGCCTTACTCAACACATCACCATCGATGGACCAATAATTGGAAGTCAAGAATAGAGCAACCGACACCATTGGAGAAGAAATTCAGTCCATCACTAGAATCATCACCAAAGCCCAAGCTCAAATCGTTACCCGACACTTTGGAGTTTGCATTCTTGAGAGAAGAAAACACTTTGCTAGTAATTATTTCATCCTATCTTGATGATAAACAAAAGAGTAAGTTGTTGGATGCTTTAAGAGAGCATAAAGAGGTATTAAGATGGACTATAGCTGACAAAAAAGGTATAAATCAAGTAGATTGATGTATTACATTTATCTTGATAAAAATGTAAAATCTATTAGGGAAATGCAACGTCGGTTAAACATTAATTTGAAAGAAATTATTAAAGCTGAAGTCCTTAATCTATTGGATGCAAGTATCATGTGCCCCATCTATGATAATTCATGGGTCAGTCATGTGTAAGTTGTCTTCAAAAAGTCAGGACTAACAGTAGTTACCAATGTCGATAATGAACTAAGAACCACTAAAGTAACTACAAGATGGTGCACATTTATTGATTATAGGAAGCTGAATTCTGTCACATGAAAAGATCATTTTTCTTTGCTATTTATCGATCAAATGCTTAACATATTAGCTGGTCATGAATTTTATTACTTTCTAGATGGTTACTCAAGATATAACAAGATTCCCGTAGCACCAAATGACTAAAAGAAAACTAGTTTCACTTGTCCTTTTAGTATGTTCGCATGTAGGAGAATGTCATTTAGATTATATAATACGCTTGCCACATTTTAATGGTGCATGCTAAACATGTTTTCTAATATGGTAGAGTGTTTTCTTGAAGTTTTTATAGATAACTTTTCTACTTTTAGTGATTTATTTTATCAAAGTTTGCATCATCTAACGCTAGTTCTGCAGAGATATATAAAGAAGAATTTGGTCTTGAATTAGGAGAAGTGTCATTTCACGGTAAAATAAGGTATTATTTTAGGTTATATCATTTCAAGTAAAGATATTGAAGTTGAGAAAGCCAAGATGAATCTTATTTCCAATCTTCTTCTACCAAAATAGTCTGAGAAGTAAGATCTTTCCTTAGACTTAAGGTATTATTTTAGGTTATATCATTTCAAGTAAAGATATTGAAGTTGACAAAGCCAAGATGAATCTTATTTCCAATCTTCTTCTACCAAAATAGTCTGAGAAGTAAGATCTTTCCTTAGATATACTAGTTTTTATAGACGTTTTATTAAAGACGTTAGCAAAATCTCTAAACCCTTTATGCAATTTACTTGCTAAAGATGTACATTTTATCTTTAATGATTCATGTCTTGAGGCATTTGAAAAATTAAAGCAGTTGTTGACCTTATCAGTTATCATTCAGCCCCTAAACCAGAACTTATCTTTTGAGCTCATGTGTGATACATCTAATTATGCAATAAGAGCTGTGTGAAGGTAGAGGATTGATTGTATATCTTATGTCATTTATTATGCTAGTATGACATTGAATAATGAACAATTAAATTACTCAACCACTTAAAACAAATGCTAGCAATTGTATTTGTATTAGAAAAATTTTGATCTTATCTCATAGGATGTAAAATAATTATGTTCACGGATGGTACTACTCTTAAATATCTTCTTATAAAGAAAGATGCAAAGGCAAACTAATTCGATGGATTTCACTTTTGTAGCAATTCAATCTTGAGCTCAAAGATAAGAAATATACAGAAAATGTGACGGCAGGTCATCTATTTCGCCTTAATTTTGTCACAATTCCAAAATCATTGCCATTAAATGAATCATTCATAGATAAATAACCAATTAGTGTGAAAGCACTACCATGGTATACTGATATAGTTAATTATCTTGTTACAGGCAACTTCCAGAGCATTAGACTAAGCAAGAAGGTCAAATTTTGTATGAAAATAAAGAATTTCTTTTGAGATGATCATTATCAGTTGAAGTATTATGAAATCAAATTATCAAACAATGCATCCCAAAAAGTGAATTTTAAAGCATCTTTTCATTCTCCATGAACAAGTGTGCGGAGGCTATTTTAGTGCCACAAAAATAACTACTAAAGTCTTGCAACGTGGTTTTTATTGGACAACTTTATTTTAAGAAAATCACTCATTTTGTTCTTCATGTGACATGTACCAATGTATGGGAAGCATTACATGAAGAAACATGATGCTACTAAACCCTGTTCTGATGGTTGAGATTTTTTATGTATAGGGCACTAGTTTCATGAAACCCTTTCCTCCTTCTTTTGGCCATCAGTATTAGTTACTGTCAACTACATATCCAAGTGGGTAAGAGCAATTGCATGCAGAACCAATGATCACAAGATGGCAATGGGGTTTTTGAAAAACAACATTATTTCACACTTTGGATTCCCTTAGGCAATAATTAGTGATGGTAGCACCTATTTTTGCAATAAATCATTCAAAGTTACCGTCCTCAAACCAATGGCTAATTCAAGATCCCTAATAGGGAAATAAAACACATATTAGAAAAGGCAGTGAGACCAGGTAGAAAAGATTGGTCATTGAGATTTGATGAAGCACTATAGGCATATCAAATGGCTTTGAATACCCTATTAAGATGTCACCCCATAGGCTAGTGTATGGGAAAACTTATCATCTATTGGTGAAACCCGAGCTTCGTGTATACAAGGCCATAAGAAAGTCAACTTTGACATGTAACAAGCTAGTCTGAAAAGGAGATTAAAAATGGTAGAACTTGAAAAGATTCGTAATGATGCATATGGAAATGCTAATAATTATAAGCAATAAGTGAAAGTCTTTCATTATAATACCCCAATTCTCCTAAAGGTATTTTGGCCTTTTCACTTTTTTAGAGATCTTTGTACCCTAGTATAAAAAGAATAAGATGCCTTTCCCATTATGAGAAAAAGAGAGAGAGAGAGAGAGAGAGAGAGAGATAGAGAGATCGATGAGAGGAAAACACGAAAGAAATAAAAAGGAAAAGGAAGAAGGAAAATCTTCTTCTTAGTTCGGCCATGAGCAACACATGAGACCAAGTTGTGTGATTTGAAATAGATATTACGCTGAGAGAGGATAGGATTGTTAACATATATGTTTCCATAATGTTGATTTTGATGATAACAAATAAGATTAAAAATAATTAATCTTTTAAGCTCAAATTATTTTCTTTTTAAATAAATCATTATTTTCACATTTTAAAGGTTTTATATTTAATGGAAAAATGATTTTATGAAATTAATTGTTTTTCAAGTTTATGGTTCAATTGAAAGAGTTTTGAAAACTTTAAAATCAACAAGTATTGCTTGAAATTTTGGAGAAGGATTTATTTGAAAAGTATTCATAGCATTTAGGGCTATATCATAATTTTAAAAAGTTTCAGGAATAGTAAGCATTATTTAAAAATTCTGAAATTGGACTTGTTTGCTAAATGTATAACGTTTTGGGCCATAGTACAGTTATATAAAGTTTTGGGGTAAAACGGTTATTTTATAAAATATTTCACTGTAGCAGTCACTGTAGCAGTTACTGTAGAAAATGGCGATCCGACATCTTGATAACAACTCGCCGACATCTAACAGAATTGAAGATTAGCCTCTGGACCTAAACGGCGATCCGACAATTTTGATAAACGGCTCGCCGATATTTAACAGAACTGAAGATTAGCCTCTAGATCTAAACAACGATCTGACATCCAGATAACGGCGATCCGACAATTTGAAAATCAGCCCAACGGTCATATTGACCAGTCAAACGGCGATCCGACATCTAGTTAACGGCGATCGACAATGTGCAGAAAGTCAATAACTGCTAGTTTTCAGCTCCATCTATAAATAAGCTCATTCAAATTCAAACAAGAAGAATTCCAACGATCATCATTGAGCAAAATATTGAGAATACAACTTTCATTGAACTTTAAATCCTTGTATTAATCTCATTCATTCACACATTGAGCTTTCACTTGTGATCAAATACATTGTGTGAGAGAGATTCATTTGTAATCTTTTTTGTAAAAATCAAGTTAAAAGATTGTAAGTGTTGGGATACACTTGGGTTAAGAGATTGGGGATAATCTCTTATTGTGAAGGTCCATTGACACCTTGGAAGTCAATTGTAATCATTTGAAGCCTTGGAGGCTTGCTTAGTGAAATCCTCAAGCCTGGTGAGCTTGGAGGCGTGGACGTAGGCGGGGATTGCCGAACCACGTAAAAATTATTGTGTTTGCTCTCTCTTCCCTTACTCCTTTACTATTGTGCTTTATTGAATTTATTGTTTTTGATTCCATTAAGGCATTAGATTAAATTGTTTTGTGATTTGCTTAGCTTAATTTTTAAAATCCCAATTCACCCCCCCTCTTGGGTTGCACACTTGCATTTCATTTGGTATCAGAGTAAGGTACTCTTGTGTAGACTTAACCGTCTAGAGTTAAATATCCATGGCAACCCATAATGACTCAACCTTTAGGGAAGGATAGTCCACAATTAGACCACAGTTCTTTGACGGTAATGACTACCCATATTGGAAAACTAGGATGATAATTTATTTACAAGCTTTAGATTATGAAATTTGGGAAATTGTTTGTGATTGTCCATTTATGCCTTTGACTAAAAATGAAGTCGGGGAAGATATTCCAAAACCTTCACGGGAATGGAATGAATTGGAAAAGAGAAAAGCTTCTCTAAATTCCAAAGTCATGAATGCCTTGTTTTGTGCACTTGATAAGAAAGAGTTTCATAGAGTGTCTAGTTGTGAAAGTGCTAATGAAATTTGGCACAAACTTGAAGTTGTTTATAAAGGCACGAATCAAGTGAAAGAGTCTAAAATCAGTAGGTACACTCGACAATATGAATTATTTCAAATGGAACAAAATGAGAGTGTGTATTCTATGTATACTAGATTTACGGACATAGTGAACACTCTAGGAGCCCTAGGAAAGACCTTTTCAAATAGCGAGAAAGTTAAGAAAATCATTAGGTCGTTACCTAAGGAATGGAGACAAAAAAGGACTGCCATTGAGGAAGCTAAAGATTTGAATATCTTACCTATTGATGATTTAATTGGTTCTCTTATTTCTTATGAGGAAGACATGGCAGCCGAAAGAAGCAATGAGGAGAAGAAGAAAAGCATTGCTCTCAAAGCCTCGAAACATGAGAGTGATGAGGAAAGCGAGCTGGATGAGGAGGAGATGGATATGCTGGCTAGGAGGTTCAGAAAACTTTTTAAGAAATCCGGTGAGCGAAGAAAATTTAGAGACCTCAAGAACCGAAAGGAGAAGAAGGAAGTAATCAAATGTTATGAGTGCAAGAAGCCCGGCCATATAAGAACGGAATGCCCTCTTCTCAACAAGCTCAAGAAGAAAGCAATGGTAGCCACATGGGATGATAGCGATGAGGAAACAAGTGATGATGAAGAGCATCAAGAAATGACAAATCTAGCTCTCATGGCAATTGGAGATGAATCGGATGATGAACTTGATGAGGTAAATGATCTTTTTACTTATGATGAATTATATGATGCTTTTAAAGAATTGCATGATAATTGGATAAAAGTTGGTAAAAAGAATGCATGTCTTAAAAAGAAAATGGTAAAGCTCACAAATGAAAATGAATCTCTATGTACAAAGATTACATGCCTAGAATTAGAGAATAAAACATTGCATGATAGAGTTGCATTATCAAATGAGAAACCTAGCACTTCACATGAGCATCTAGAATATCACATAGATGACTTGAAAAAGGAAAATGAAATGCTTAAGAAGAAGAGCAATGAGTTGAATGAGATTGTTTTGAAATTCACAAATGGGCAAAAGATGTTGGATAACATGCTTAATTCACAAAAATGTGTGTTTGATAAAGGAGGACTTGGGTATAAGCCTTATTTAAAACAAAAATATTATAAGAATTATTTTATTAAGGCCACCTCCACAAGTGATCATAAAATTGTTTGTCATTATTGCAATCAAAATGGTCATATGAGTTTTAGATGTTCAGTGAAAAGAAATGCATATTATGGAGCAAAATGTATTTGGGTTCCAAAAGGAACCATTGCTAACACTCAATGACCCAAGAATATTTGGGTACCAAAGCACACAACTTGAATTTGTTTTGTAGGTACCACAATCAAGGAATGGTGGAGAAGTTCCTTGATGAAAGCTTGTGAGGATAATCATTTGAGCATGATCTAGGAGAAAAAGATGAGGCAAGATGATTTAATTGTTTTGGTAATAATTCTTGCCATATTAATTTTGTTGAATGGATCATGATAAATGAATTTACGAAAATATGCTTGTATGTTTACATGATTGAATTATCATTGTGTTTAACATTGAGTGTTTTATCATGATGCAAGGTTATATATAAATGATGATAGCTTATCAACTCATCATGATGGATTTGTTTGATGTTAATGTTTATGAAGTGTTTAAGCATGATAGTTAAGTGGTGTGTTTGATTTATTAACTTTTGAATGCTTATATGTTTAATTATTGTGAAAATCCCAAGTCTGCACAAGCTGTAATGAATTGGTCATAACTCCTTCTAGAGAACTCCAAATCCAGTTCTGTAAACTTTATTGGAAAGCTAACTTAATTATCTTTCTAACGGTATATAGTTTGAATGTTACTTCTGGCTTAATCAATACAGTTTTTATTCCAAATTTGACCTTTCTGCATTTTATTAAGTTTTGAATGCTTATATGCTTCATGATTGTATGCTTGTTGGATGAATTATTTGTTTGAATTAATTATCTTTTGGATGTTTAAAATCATGATTCATGCATTAAAATGTTTTTTGAAAGTGTTCGGAATTGCGAAATGGTCTTGGAATTGATCAAAAATAGTCGGAGAGCAAATTTTGTGCAGAGGGGCAGCCATGAACTGCCCAAACCCGAGAGCAAGCGGCTAGCCGTTTGCCCCAAGCGGCTAGCCGCTTGGTCACGGGTTGAGCATTTTTTTTTTGTTTCTTCCTTTTCGTTTGTTTATTTTTCTGCACATGTTCATCTTTCTCTCTCAAAACCGTGAGCCACTCTCTTCCATTTCCAATCAATTCCTCTTCATTTCTCAACCATTTTTATGACAAGATCAATCTCTTAAACCATTACCCATGCATTTCATCTTCATTAAACACTTCTCCATCATCATTTCTTCACTTGTTCTTCATCATTTCATTACCATCTCATTCACGCGTGCATTTCATCTCATTTCATTACCATCCAACTCATTATTCATCCATTACTCCTTCAATTTTCACTCTCAAAACTTGATTTCATTATCTCTCCACATAAAACCCAAAATCAAAAACCTAACTTACCCATTTCTTTCTCTTCCAATTTAAGCTCTTTTTAGTCCACTTTTGATCCAATCAACACCATCCATTATCTTAAATCATCTCTTGGATCAATATAATCAGTTTAAAATAATCCATTTCACTCATTATTTTACAAAACCGAATTTGTGCATTTTGGGTATTTTAAATTACCATGGTTCCTTATTATATTATGTACCTGCATTTTTATATGCATAATTGTTTTAATTGTGGATTATGGATGATGGTTGTTTAATATTTGGATAATTTATATTTGGATGATATTTTCTGAATTCTTAGAATGAATATGACTCTTTGGATTAATTGCATGCTTTATTTTTATGACTTCTTGATTAATCATTGAGATATTCTTTTTGGTATAAGCATGGATTTATAGTACTTTTGATGATTGATGATTATATGTGTATTGCTTGATGAATTAATGGAGTTGTTGGTTTGTTATAATTGTTTCAGCTTATATGGAAGTGTTTTTGGAAAATATCATTTTGGTTAATTTTTCTAATTGGCCATATATTTAGGGGGAGCATATAATATGATTTTGGATAATATGTTTTTTGAACTTTTTTGTTGTCCAAAGGGGGAGACAAAGTAATATATCATTTCGATGTTGTTAAAAGGAGGAGAATAATATGGACTTTTGAATATTGTTTTTATGATTAATATGTGATTATGGTGATGATTTTGAGATATGATGATGATTTGATTACATGGGTGTTTTATATGATAAATTTATGTTATGAGTTATTGTCTTGGTAATTGATGGAATAATGGTTCATGATATTTTTGTGTGATGATTTGTGTATGGAGTTGGCATGTATCATGATTTATAATAATTTGGGAGTAATATTACTAAACTTGTATTTGAGGTAATGCTTGTTGTTAGGGGGAGAATGTGTCAAAATTTCTACTCGGCAACATGGGTAACAAATTTGCTACTCTTTTTCTTTTCCACTAAGTTTTCTTTTTGATGATGAGGGGGAGAAGAATACATGTATTTCAATTTGTTAATTTAGCCAAATTGTAAGAGAAGATTATATTTAGGGGAAGCAATTTGTGGAATCATTCTTTAAATACATGAAATGTTTGTCATCATAAAAAAGGGGGAGATTGTTAACATATATGTTTCCATAATGTTGATTTTGATGATAACAAACAAGATTAAAAATAATTAATCTTTTAAGCTCAAATTATTTTCTTTTTAAATAAATTATTATTTTCACATTTTAAAGGTTTTATATTTAATGGAAAAATGATTTTATGAAATTAGTTTTTTTTCAAGTTTATGGTTCAATTGAAAGAGTTTTGAAAACTTTGAAATCAACAAATATTGCTTGAAATTTTGGAGAAGGATTTATTTGAAAAGTATTCATAGCATTTCGGGCTATATCATAATTTTAGAAAGTTTTAGGAATAGTAAGCATTATTTAAAAATTCTGAAATTGGACTTATTTGCTAAATGTATAACGTTTTGGGCCATAATACAGTTATATAAAGTTTTGAGGTCAAACTGTTATTTTACAAAATAGTTCATTGTAGCAGTCACTGTAGCAGTTACTGTAGAAAATGGCGATCCGACATCTTGATAACAGCTCGCCGACATCTAACAGAATTGAAGATTAGCCTCTAGACCTAAACGACGATCCGACAATTTTGATACACGGCTCGCCGATATTTAACAGAACTGAAGATTAGCCTCTAGATCTAAACAACGATCCGACATCTAGATAACGGCGATCTGACAATTTGAAAATCAGCCCAACGGTCATATTGACCAGCCAAACGGCGATCCGACATCTAGTTAACGGCGATCCGACAATGTGCAGAAAGTCAATAACAGCTAGTTTTCAGCTCCATCTATAAATAAGCTCATTCAAATTCAAACAAGAAGAATTCCAACAATCATCATTTAGCAAAATATTGAGAATACAACTTTCATTGAGCTTTAAATCCTTGTATTAATCTCATTCATTCACACATTGAGCTTTCACTTGTGATCAAACACATTGTGTGAGAGAGATTCATTTGTAATCTTTTTTGTAAAATCAAGTTAAAAGATTGTAAGTGTTGGGATACACTTGGGTTAAGAGATTGGGGATAATCTCTTATTGTGAAGGTCCATTGACACCTTGGAAGTCAATTGTAAGCATTTGAAGCCTTGGAGGCTTGCTTAGTGAAATCCTCAAGCCCGGTGAGCTTGGAGGCGTGGACGTAGGCGGGGATTGCCGAACCACGTAAAAATTATTGTGTTTGCTCTCTCTTCCCTTACTCCTTTACTATTGTGTTTTATTGAATTTATTGTTTTTGATTCCATTAAGGCATTAGATTAAATTGTTGTGTGATTTGCTTAGCTTAATTTTTAAAATCCCAATTCACCCCCCCTCTTGGGTTGCACACTTGCATTTCAAGGATGTAAATTTCAGTTCTTGATTTTTATCTATTATTATGGAGAAGCATGATTAGATAATTTTAATAGAAATAGAAACTTAAGATTTTGCATAAAATATGCTGATAATGTGTTATTTCGAAAATCAAAGTAATTTGTATGAACTAATTTTGAATTTTAATTTTTGATATGTTAAACTAGACATCTTCAAGGATGTTTTAAAATTTATTTCAAGCTAATCGGATAAGAATTCAATTAACTACCATTTTTTTTTATCTCAAGTCTGAAAATTTGGAAATTTCTAATTTTAATGAAGAACATGAATTGCGAAATTATTTTACCATAGCTAGAATTTGTCAAAAATTATGAAATTTGGACTAGTTATTTTTATATGTTCTAGTGTGATTTTGGAAATTTTTATGATTTTATGATAAAACAATAAATTTTTTTATTTGAAAGCAAGTATGTTTAAAATAGAAAACTATTTGACAAAATTGTTGATGTCTGAAACATAAATTATTTTCAATAGTTTTTGAAGGAATTAAACTATGAAATTTTTATCAGTAAATTTCTAGTATGTCAGCCTATGTTCTGTAAAATTTGAGATATTTTTAGTAATGTGATAATTTATTAAAAATCAGATAACTTGTGCTGTTCTGTTTTAAGTACCAAATATTAAGAGTATTTGAGGTTCAGTCTAGAAGTTGTTTAAAATGAGAAATTTGAGGACAATTGAATTAATTATTAGGACTTGATTATATCTTATGAGAATCTTATTAATGATTTTTAGGTCGATGATATCACTACACATTTGTTACATGTGGATGCCATGAGGTAAGTAAACTAGACATTAAAATGAATCGTGATAAACAATATGTATATGTCGACTTATCTAAAAAGCCTATTTTTGATATGTACAGATATTGATTTATATGTCTTTGCAATTGGTTTTTGTGTTGTTATGTGTATGATTATGTATGTGGGCATATGTTGTGTGAGGGTTCATTGGCATAAGCATGAAAATGCATTAAGTTTAATGAGAAAGTGGATTTTAGTAAATAGAATTTTTGCTTTATGAGATTTTACATTGGGGGCTGCCTCTTAAAGTATGTGGGGGCCACCTCTTTAGACTTTGCAAGGGCCACCTCTCGAGGGCCGATGTGCCACGAAGTATCACTTATGCTGCAAAGTGCCACGCATAGTACAAAATGCCACATTGCAGGATATGTATTTTGTTGAAAGAAAATGTGAAAGTTTTGAAAGCGATAGAAAGAGATTTTAATGAATTTGTTTTATAATGTTTTGAAAAGATCATGGCATATCATCCATTTGCATTATATGCAAATATGTCTGTATTTTGGTAAAAGAAATAAATTAGTTTGCTTACTAAGCTTTGTACTCAATATAGTTTATTGTGATTAAGTTTCTAGAAATTAGGATTATCATTATATGCAAATATGTCTGTATTTTGGTAAAAGAAATAAATTAGTTTGATTACTAAGCTTTGTACTCAATATAGTTTATTGTGATTAAGTTTCTAGAAATTAGGATTGATTCATGATGAGTGAGGAGAAAGACTTGAATTGACGGCGTGGTAAGCTTTTTTAGTCTTTCACTATTTAAATATTATTTTTGGGGCTTGAACTGTTATTGGTTGTAAAGATATATTTAAGTACAACAACAAGATGTGGTTAGATATGCCGTCAAAGTTCGGGCCAGGATGTTACATTCATGACAAACATATTATGAGAAAATCTTTTACACTAGGTCCAAAAGTAATTTTATTCAATTTTTAACTGTATTTATTCCCAAATAAATTACGTTTTTGATAGTACGGTCCATTATTGTTCACACTATTTTTCTACACTGGGTCATTGAAATTAAGAATCTAAAGAATAATGTTACTTTTAAAGTTAATGATCAAAGATTAAAATCATATCTAGAGTATTAACCACATAAGAAAGACATAGAAATAAATTTGAATTACCGACTAAATCTTGAATGAGTCTTTGGGTGATTTAACTTTTTATTATTTTGTTTTACTGATTGAGAATATTTGATTTTTTCTCACTTAATTATGTTTGTTTAACAATTTTATTTTCTTTTATCACTTGCATTATATGTCACAAGTATCTCAATGAGAAAAATCCTCTTTAACCACCTTAATGATCATTTACGTGTGAAGCATCTCTTAAGTAGCTTGCTCTAAATTTGTAAATCATATACCGTTTGAGATCTACAACCACCAGCATTAGCATCCCATTTTGAAGCTCAATAAAGGAATGATAGTGAGATAACATCCCACTTTTTACATTATATGTTTTTATCTTGTTGTTTGCTTTCACACGTATCTTGTTTTTACTAGGCTGATTCTTTATTTGGTGTGTTGTCATTTGTTATCCCAGTCAAGTGGTGGATAACGATACTCTAGGACAATTAAATTCAGTTCCTTTAGTTTTTCAAGATAACTGAAATTCTTAAGCAAAGTTATGGAAATGAATGCAATTCTAGCAAAGCTTCACAAGTGATTTCCCTCACTCCCTCAAAATACACTTCTCACAATCTACAAAGCTTGGTTCGAATGCTTGCGACTGCTTATGAAGAATAATATCCTTGTTGACATATGTTGGTTAATTGAAGCCAAAGTACGATTGGTAAACGATTCCAAGTTTTTATCATAAGTGTGCTCGAACAAATTGTAACAAACATCCTTGTGAATCTTTGGGAATGGTATCCGGCAACAGGGAGGACGAGATTCAATCCAATAGGACTGACTTGAATAAAGAGTCAATTGATGATATCTTTTTTACTCTTAAAATGCATCTGAGTGGATACATGGCAGATAACTCTATGGAATGAGAGTTATCATGACACTTTTAAACTTAAATCAGTAATACTTAAAGAGTAAATGATGTGCTTTTATTGCATTTTAGTTATATTTTGCATGAACATCCATTTTAGTTTATTTTAGTAAATTGAGTTGTTTTAGGATAATTTGTGCTTAAATTATATGCATAATTATAGGTGACCGAAAGCTCAAGTTTTAAGTAAGGAATGCTGCTGCAACAGACTTGTAGAGACAATGAAAGAAAACGGTAATTGAAACAAGTTTGGAACAATACAGATGCTATAGTTGTTGCTGTAGCAATCCTGGAGCAATGACAGACTGGATTTCGTGCGCAACAACTAAAAGATTGTGATATAAAATTTTCAAAAGTGGAGGATACGCGCCACATACTTTTGGTTACTTTAATTCTTAATTATAAAAAGAGCACGCATAAAAAGAAAAAAAAAGAGTCGTCACTCAAAGAAAACAAAAGAAAAACAAAAAAAATAACAGGGATTTCAGGGCTGCAACAGAGGAATCACAGTGAACAAGAAGGAGAGATCGCAAGCTTAAGCACGCTTCAACTATTTTTCTTATTTTCTTGTTTTTTATTTATTCATGGGGATGTATTTGATGGCTGAAACAAATTTATTTACTGTTTTATCACAAATCATAAACTAAATTTGATTGTGGTTGATTGATAAACAATCTTAATGGATGTTTGACTGACATACACATGTTGTTCTGTGTTTGCTATGGCATTTTGTCTTAATTGTTTTTATTTTAATTCCCTATTTCAAATGACCACCCATTTAGTGGATACTAGCTAAGAAATAGTCTAAATAATATCTGACTTAGTGGAACAAATTAAGACAATACTTGGTTTTAGATTGGGTTTTCCAAGTTGAGTAAATCTCAATTTGAATAGGGTCATGTTTGATCTAAAATTTAGTTATGAACTAGACATAGGAATTCACCTTGTAGGGTAAACAGAACCTAGAATGTTTAATGCTATATTTAATGTTGGCATAACAATTAGTCACTGTTAGGTTGCATTAGATATAAGATATCCAACAGGCCACATCTAAAGATGCATGAAGGATTCTGCCTAGTGTTGTAGTAGATGTTGTAGCAGATGTTGTAGCAATGGTACTGTAATTCAAAAAAATAGTCAAAGTCATTAAGTGAGTTTATTCATTTAACTACACCATTCCCATTGGTTACATCCTTGTGTTTGATGCAATAATTTTCTTTATTGCATTTTTATTTTAATTAGTTTATTAGTTTCATAAATTGTCTTATTTTAATTTAGAACAAAATTGCACTATTAAGATTGTTGTAGTAAATCTAATAACATCAATCATTATGGAGACGATATGAATACTCATCAATATATTACTTACTGTGTACACTTGCACATTGACACCCATAGCAATAGAAATCGCACACCAATGGCCATTATTCCAGAAAGAATGAGCACGATAATATCTCAGGAATCTGACTATAAACGATCATATTTGCCAGTTTATAAGAAAACTGGATAAAAAGCTTATCATCGACCCATAGAGAGCGTTCAAGCCATTTCTTAACGTAAAATCAGATAAAAATATGAGCCACAATCATAAATATCAGTACATAGTTTTTCAGTTTACTACTCTCTTATCATTTGCATTATTTCTTTTAATTGTGTGATTATCTCTATTTACTGTTTATTTTTTTTGTTATTTACTTTTGACTCTTAAGCTGACAAACACACCACCACATTTATAGCTAACTATCATTTTATCTGTCACCAAGATCTTTAAATATGAGCTTTTTTTTTCTTAAACAACTCACAAATAGTTTTCGAGAATTGTTTCAATGGCAGTAACTTCGAATATTCAAGAAAATTTATGTGTTTTCTAGCTTTTGTTATTGAAAATACAACGAGTTTATTCAAGCAACTATAGATGTTGGTCGAGTACTAGCGGATAAAAATTTATCTGGTATATGGAAGAGGTGACCAAGGGTTATCAAGACTTAATATCAAAAGTTGCTTACGCTAGAGGAAGCTAAGCGCTCTGTATCATCCCAAAAGTCCTAAAACCTCTAGAATGTCTACATGTCTCACCAACTGGAAAATAGTTAGTCGTCTCAAGTGTGGAAGAACGAATATCCGAGATGCTAAACTATATGAATGCTTTCATTTTCTTACCAGGAGATCTTGTAACTCTAGAGGCACTGATTATATTCGCATTATGGGATCCCACTTTATTTTGTGCAGTAGTTCTGAATTCTGTATTTTGAGTTCTAAAGTTTATATTCTGAGTTTTGAGTTTTGAATTTTGTTTTTTGAGTTTGTGGAACTACAATGATTAGTTGAACTTAGAATTACAGTTGTCCATTACAAACAGGAGCTATTAATCATAGACATCTAGAATTCTTTCAGATGATATTGAATTAAAATGAAAGTTCCTTCTTTCTCTATTTCTCTCTACTTTTTCATTGAATATCAAAATACTTCTACATGGATCCATATGTGTGTTAGACAACCAAGGAGATCAACTAGAGTTTCAAAGCCTAGCAGCAAGCTTGTGGACTTTGTTTGACCATGCAAACCATGCAATCGTTCTTTCATGCGAGTTAGTTGGAACAAGAGCACGGGATGAATTGATTTTGGAGTAAAAGGCTACGTCAAAGTTGTTGCCGAAAATTTAACTTCTTTTTCTGTTTTGTTTTTATCTAGTTGTTAATAAGGATTTGATGTGGCTGGAACCAAGATTTTAGGCTACAAGTTAGTAGTATCCTTTATGTTTTTTTGTATAAATAAGCAGCAACCAAGATGAATAAAAGGGAAGAAAAAATTAGTTAAACAAATATTGGTTGTTCATACCATAAATTGAACAAATATCAGGCATTGCTTTTCTGTATTTGATCGGGACCTATCAATGTGTTATGAGCAAGTCACTGCTCTGGTATAAGAAATATTCTATCCTTTTACTCTTTTATTTTATTTTTTTATTTAATGCAATTATCCTTACATGTATGTTTTATGGTTCTCTACGTCACCAAGAAAAATAATAAGCTTATAATAAAGAATCATCCAACTCATCGAAACAAGTGCAAAACCATCTCTTGAAGCAAATGTTATCACATAGAAGCACGTTAAAAATCATTAACATGACAAGGCCACAACTACAGTGAAAATCATAGTTATAATCATGATTGCAGTCATGCTCTTAAATATATATATATATATATATATATATATAGTGATAGTACATATTTAGATATCTCAGACTTCTTCAACTATATAACACACAAACATGAGACTTAATTAGTGATAGAGATATACATACCAATTAAGACTACTATATTCATATTTGAAAAAGTTTGAGATGTGATCTGTTTTATAAGCTTTTTGTATTCATATTTGTTTTATTTTTATATATGACGATGTGATCTAACATATTTTTCACCTGAAAGGATATGGATCTTCAAACGAGATAGCCTGATGGAGAACTGTGTTTAGTTGACAGTGCAACTGCACAACTATTTTTCAAAATAAGGAATATTTTATGAGTTTAACATTAATTGAAGCTAAGTTGAATATTATCCCAAGTCTTGTAGATATTATTGAGGGCTCTAGAAGACTAATGTTCATATTAGTAAATGGTACAAAATTATATAACTGTAACACTTTGTATTTATCCAAGTTTAAAAGAAAATCTTTTGAACTTCAAGGTTATTTGTCATAATTAATCTCATATAGAGATAGTCAATGAAGAATAATACAAGATATCTCTTATTACTTTAGTTTCTTAGGCCAGAAACATATATTACAATAGCTTTCAACTTTTTCATTTGACTTACGTTATACGACAATAAAAGCAATTGAGAATCAAGTAGTTATGACCTAGAAACTTTGTGATCCAAAGGCTTTTATGCTTTGGCATGACCGTCTCTGTCACCTTGGATCAACTACGAAGCATAGAATTATTGAAAATTCTTATAGACACCCCTTAAAGAATTTAAAGATTCTTTTATCTAATGAGAATAGTTGAACTGCTTGTTCTTAAGGTAAATTAGTAGTTAAACTATTCTTTTAAAATTTGGTCTAGAGTCTCCATCACTTTTACAAAGAATTCAATGAAATATATGTGGATTTATTAACCCACCTAGTGTTCTATTTCATTACTTTACAATCTTAATTAATGCATATGTACAATAGTCATGTGTTTGTTTATTATCTACATGTAACATTGCACTTGCTAGATTTTCTTGCACCTGTTATTAGTACATATACAATTTTTAGACTATACAATTAAGACCATCTGACTAGATAATACTAGTGAGTTCACTTCTAAGCTTCTAATTACCATCACATATCAGTTAGGGTTAATACAGGGCACCCAATACGATATGTTTATACTCAGAATAGAATAACAGTATCCTTCATCAAATGTCTTGAGGTTGTTGCAAGAACTTTGTTATTACGTGCTCAATTACTTCTCTTTGCATGGGGACATACTGTTTTTCCTGCTATGGTGTTGACCTACTTGAGGCCTACTGCCTATCACCAATATCCCCTATTGTAATTGATACAAGGGCATTAGCTTTATATATCCTATTTTTGCATTTTTGGTTGTGCAATACAAGTCATATTGCTCCTCCTTAGAGCGTCAAAATGGGATCCCAACGATGATTAAGGATTTATGTAGGTTCTAACACCATCTATTATTAAATATCTTGAGCTCATTACTGATGATTTTCTTACGATACGCTTTGCGGATTGTCATTTTGATGAGACAAAATTTTCTTTATTGAGCTAGAAAATGTTGTTACGTGATGGTGGACGTGAGCTTTCATTACAAGCGAAATAATTGTTCCATCTAGATTTCTGAACCACTTACTGTGAAAATGACGTACGAAAGATAATTCACTTACAACAAGTTGTAAATCACCTTCCAATGCATTTATCGATGTATCAGAAGTAACAAATTCATATATACCAACTGCAAATGTATTTGGCTAGGTAGTTATTCCTAATGAACATTTTGATAAAAAGCAATTGATGAATTATCAATTACATGCCTACAACATGGTAGACCACTTAATTTAAAAGACAGTATTATGAGGAAATGAAAAATAAAAGGTCAAGATCCTATTATTGTGAATGATCAGGCTATAAGTGAAAGTGTTCTTTCAGAGCAAATATTCCTTGATGAGACATGTATCTTTATAGTATGGTACTGCTTGTTTTTTAGTTTGAAGTCTGAATTTGACTTTTTTTCATACATTTATTTATTTTAGGTTGTTTTTTTTAACTGATCACTTATTATCAGACAATTTTATCTGAATAGAAAAAGTAGAAAATTTTCACTTTTATTTTCTAAATGGAAAGTTTTAATTTCAAATCTCAAAAATACCCTTAACAATTCACATATTTCCAATATTATGTATAAACCTAATATTTTTGTATTATTCTTGAAGTTATTTTTTTAATTGCTTTAAATTTTTATTCACATGATAACATTAACTAAACTAAAATATTGAACATTATGTCCATTGTGATGAATCAAAAATAAAATAGCAATGTTGATTTTATAATAAATTTTGATGTTATAATTACATCTATTATTAAAAAATTAAATTAAGATCAACAATGATAGTATTTTTTTAATGCTACCAAACTAATCAACCTGTGAAAATTATAAGATTGTGAAGAACAAATATATCCACCACTTAAAAGGATATTTATGTCAAACTACAAACTTTTAAGTTTTTCTCTTCAGATGATGAAAAAGAAAAAACAAACATTACAAATATATCCACCACTTAAAAGGATATTTATGTCAAACTACAAACTTTAAACTTTTAAGTTTTTCTCTTCAGATGATGAAAAAGAAAAAACAAACAAGTCACTTAGACATGTTCATTCAGACCTATTCAGGCTTCAGCTAAATTCAAATCTATTCATATTTCAGATTAAAAAACAAACACAACCTAACACTGCCTCCTGAAAAGGTAAATACTCCAAAAATTGGCCAAGCTTAGGGATGGCAAAATTACTCATGAACCCACAAATACGCCCAAACCAACCTGCAAAAACACCCATTGCGGGTAACTTTGTAGGTTTTGGGAGGGTTTGGTACTTCAAATTAAAAACTATTGCTGGGTGCAAGTAGGTTTGATATTGAGAAAAAATCTAGCAGATATTTACGCAGGTATCCACCGACCCATATTCTTTTTTTTTAAATTAATTATCTTTTGAATTTTAATCATAAAAATTATATTAAAAAATTTAATCATAAATATATGCAAGCTAAATAAATCTTTTATAATATTTTATTTTAATTTGATAATTTTTCTTGTTCAGCTTTAATGACTTAAACCTAATGATTGCTTACTAAAGTTAGGTTTTTATTTGTTTAATTAATTGTTAATGACAATTGTCCAAAAATTTAGTTGTTAATATTGTTGATAATACTTGTATATTGATTTAAAGATGGAGTAAGGAATTAATCCTAATGATGATTATTTGTTTACAACAGAAATATTTTGTGTTATATTAATATGTTTATGGTAGTTCTTTTACTATTGACCCTTCAGTTTTTTTATTTACATTGACAAGATCTAGAACTAAATATTTTATCGAGATTTTTAAGGTACTGTTATGAATTTATAGTTTGTATTATATAATTTAAGCTTTTATGTACTGTTGAAAGGATTTTTTAAATATTTGTGAGCTTAAATGTGGGAAGCCACAAAAAACCTATTGCAGGCCGTGGGTGAGCTGGATAATTATTAAAACCGCAGTTGGCGAATTTTTTTAATTTGGTGGTGGGTGGTTTGACAATTTAATTTTTTTTTCTTCTGAATGTGGGTTTAATAATGATAAACCTGCAACAGATAGTACCCACTGTCACCCCAGATCAAGCTCTTGATGTAGCTCAAAATAAAGAAAAGTGTACAAACTTTGCTTACACACAAAAAGTGTGGAATCATAAGAAAATAGCTATCGATGATGTTTTTGTATTCGCAGTAGCCACCGATTTATTAAATGATGATATTGAGCCATAATCCGTCAACGAATGTATATTGAGAAATGATTGGCCTAAATTGGAGAAGAAATCTATGCGGACATGGATAGACTCAATGGGTTTCAGCCCCTTCTAGGCCTGAAAGTTTCTTGAATTGGCTTTTTAACCTCTTCTTATTGTTAAATCCAATATTAATACATTAAGTTTATAAGCTTTTAAATTACACCCATTTAAAATTAACTTACGAAACTTACCATCTCTATATTAACAATAAAAAATAAGTGTTCTTTGTTCTATTACTTAATGATTTAATTGACTTAATTTCAATCAGTTAAGTTATTAAGTCCATTTATTTTTTCAATTTAACGAAAATTTTCAATCACTGGGTCATTAAATTATTTATGCGGCTTTTTTAATCTAAATCTGAGTATATCATAATTAGTTTGAATTCTAAATAGAGATGAATGTCTGAATTTGAATTGCATGTTTATTTTTTTTTCTGAATTACTAAAAATAAGTATTAACTTGTTTGTTATTTTAACTTTAAAAAAATCTAAAAATCAATTTTTTTTTACATTTGTGCCTTTACAAGTTATAAATTTTAAACAAACAATAACCATCTTGAAGAATGTATATAAGATAATATATTATCATAACACAATCATGCTCAATTGGATGCAATCCTTCAATATTATAAATTAGTATATGTAAATCAATTTTATTGTTACTTTTATAATGTTTCATATGAAAAATGTTCATAAAAAATTATAAAGATAAATAATTCTAATTTGAAGAAAATAAAAAGATCAAAATAATAATAGTTTTACCATTGTATTATCAAAACTTACAAAGATGGGCGATAATGCTAGTTATTAAATTTTATTTAGGTAAGGATAAAAATTAATTAATTGGATAAAGATATCTGGAGAATATCTTTTAATGATATCATTTAAATTTTTTATATTAATCAAAAACCTAAAAATGTCGAAATGTCAAAATAGTAAACAACCCTTAGGTTAATTTTTTAGCTTTTTGCTTAATATAAAATGTCGGAATGATATCATAAATAATATTTTCCAAATTATCCCTATTTAATTAACTAATTTTCATTCTTTCCTAAATAAAATTTAATAATTAGCATTATTATCAATCTCTACAACTTCTAACAATATACTAGTAGATTATTATAATTTTATATTTTTATTTTCTTCAAATTAGCATTATTTATTTTCATAAAATTTTTATGAATATTTTTCATATAAAACATCTTAAACTACAATAAAATCGATTAATATATACTAATTTAGAATATTAAAGGGCTTGAGTTCAATCAAACATGACTTATGTGATGATAATATATTATCTTATTTGCGTGTTTTAGATGTTTATTATTTGTTTAGCATTTATAATTTATAAGCGCATATATGTAAAAATGCTAGTTTTTTAAAAAAATTTGAAGTTAAAAAAATAATTTAATATTTATTTTTAGAAATTCAAATAAAAAATAAACATATAATTCAGATTTAGATATTTAGCTCTATTTAGAATTTAGATTAATTCAGGTCTATTCAGGTTTTAATCATAAAAATAAATGCCACCTAAGTAAATCCCAATATCATAAACAATAAATCCCTAAATCACAACTTCAACTTGGCCACCAACACCACTGCTATATAGATTTGCTAATGTTGTCCATTCCTACTGTTGCCAACTTCTTGTTGTCCATGGCTGCTATGTTGAGCATATCAACCTTTGCTGTAGTTGCTGCCAGACCAACCACATATTTGACCGATTGAAAAGTATATATTTTGCATCTTTATTCATCAATTCATATTCTGATAGTTTAATGCAAAACTCTAAAAGTAAATGTTCATTGTTAATAGTAAACAATACTTTAGTTTTAAAATATTCAAATGAAAAGTGACTGGGACACTGGATGCTGTATAAAAAGTGAAAATGCATTATAACTTATTACATAAAAGTAATCTTTTTTTTTTATTAACAAAACAAATGAACAAATGGAGAGACACAATTTGTAAACATGCTATTTAATATTCTAGCATTTCCGTAATCCCCATTAATGTATTGTAAAATTATATTTTGGTAATATCAAATTTATATTAAATTAGTCATTCTTGCTATAGTTTTTTCTCTTTTTTTATTTAGTCATTATTGTCGAATTTAAGCCAATAATGAAACTATTATTGAACATTTTCAAAACACGTCTAGAACAATAAAAAAAGTGTTGAGAATGATTACATCAATAAAGTTGAATATTTTAGTTTTTATTTTTTTCTTTGTTGGCTCTTATCACCTTGACTAAAATTTTTTTTTATCAATTTATACTATGCTCCTTCTAAATTTATTTTTTGGGTTCACCATTTTATGTGCACTTGACTTCTTTAGCCAAACGTGATGTTTTTGAACCTATAGTACAAACATTACTGGTGTTAAACCCATTGGATAAATATGGGTATTTTTTTTTAAGACATAATGAAAAGAACGAGGTCATTAGATATAAGGCACGACTCATTGTATATGGTTTCTCACAAAGATCTAGTATTGAAAATAGCGAAGATGTATTCACTAGTTATGCGTGCAATTACGTACGTTCCAATTTTTTAAATATCATGCATTAGTACATGAATAGGTACAAGGTCCTAAATTTTTTAGTATTTGAATAGATACCTTCATTTAATAAGAAACTTTTGCCTTCTATGATACAAGCACTTATTCTAAAGCTTAGACCTCTTTTATAGCATTTTAAATATCATGCATTAGTACATGTTGATCAATAAGTAAGTTTAAGTCAGACCGATGACACTAAACCAAATGCTATTTAGAAGGCAACCAAATAAGAAAACATAATAATCAAATTTGCATTCTTATTCCTCTTACTTTCTTTTGGTTTGCAGTTATCTACTTTTCTATTTGTCAATATTAGTTTATGTTATGGGTTTATTGTTTTTTCTCTACCTTTAATCCTTTTATTAGATTAGTTAGTTTTACCTTGGGGTCAACATAAGGATTAAGTGTGAGGGAATGCTTTTGCTTTGTTACTTGGTTTTACATTTGTTTGCTTCTTTTTACATCACATTACAAATCCCAATAAAAAGTAAATAAATACATAACATACTTTAATTTTTTTTCTTTTTATCTTGCTTCTTTCAATGTTTTGGTCAAATGATTGACATATCAATGATAAGAACTTGATCGACAATGAATATATCTCTGAGAAAGGGATAAAAATTGTCTTTTTTAATGTTTGATTCTTGTGTTGATTTCTTTTTTATTATAATTCTTTACTACCTTGAGCACAAATGTTAGTTCTTTCAATATTTTGACTAGAGATTTAAGATTGATATAGCTTAAGTTGAGAATTGAGATTGATTAAATGATTATTTGTCTTTATTCTTATTTGTTTTATATTACTTAGTTTACTCAGGCAGCAACTAGAAATAGTACCTATAACCTTTAAGAGTAAAGCTATCATTGAGTAATTTAGTCCTATGTACCACTAATATGTATAGGATTATCTACTATTAAAAAAAAAAGGCTACCTGAAGGAATAAAGAGAAAATCTTGATTATAAATTAAAAAATGCAAAAAGTAATACATGTCCTGAAAAGAAAATCGAAAAGAAAATAAAAAGAAAATGCATATTCGTGCCTATGTACGCCAAAAAGAGAGAGAGAGATAGAGCGAAAAAGAGAGAGAAGATACAAATCTTAAAACCAAGATGGTAAGGTTAATTTGATATATTATTCTTCTCATCTAAAGAAAAGGCTATTGACATTGAAGATTTTAAAAAGAGGATTCACATATACAGACTATAAGAGTCTAATGTAAGATAAGGTTGATTCTTGGATGGGAGTTAAAACTTTACCAATATTTTGAAATACTAGCTATGCAACCCAAGACAAGGGGGGTGAATTGGGTTTTAAAAACATAAACAAATAAAATCACACAATGATTCAAAACAATGCCTTAATAATAATAACAACAATAAACAAAATTAAAGAGATAAGGAAGAGAGAGGACAAACACAATATTTTTTATGTGGTTCGGCAAACTATGCCTACGTCCACGCCTCTAAGCTCACAAAGCTTGATGATTCCACTATCCAAGCTTTTAGACTTCAAGATTTACAATTGACTTCCAAGGTGTTAATCAACATTTACAATTTGAGGTAATCCCAAACCTCTTATCCAAAGTGTTTCCCACACTTACAATCACTTAATTATGATATTGAAATTAGGTTTATAAAGAAATTTCCTTCAGACAATGTATGTGTTTACAAATGAAACCCAGAGTGTGATTTGATAATTGTTGAATTACTTGATAATTGTTGAATAATGATAAAAGTCACTATTTTGATTTGAGCAAGTGACTGTCATACCATAATTTTGAATAGTCGGATCACCACTCCAAAAACATGCACAAAATTATCGACAAGCTATTTGGACTGAATGGTTTGTTGTTTGCAACCTGAATGGATGCTCTTTAGAATTTGTCGATTAGTAGTTTGGGCTAAACGGTCTACCGTTTGCAACCTGGATGCTCTTTGATAAGTGCATATTTTTCATATATTTTGTTATTAATTTCTCCATCTTTTTCTTGTTTTGATCTTAAATATTCTAGTTATTTTAGTTAATTTTAAATTGAATAGGGAATTAATTAAAATACATATTTTACCCTTTATTATATATTTGCTAGTTATTTTTATTTATTATTTTTAATTAATTGTATTATTTTATTGAATAGGAAATTAATTGGAGATTGTGGATAAAAAGGACATGAAGAAGTTCAAATTGAAAAGGAATAAAAGTTCAAATTGGAAAAGGATTTCAATTAGAATTGAAAAAGGATTTCAATTAGAATTGAAAAAGGATTTCTTTAGACTTGTTGGAGAAGAATTCGGTCAACTAGCATTATAAAAGGAGAGCTGCCAGAGAGCGAGAGGAGGGTGTGCAGACACAATTCGGGCAGAGAAAAAAATCAACAGGTGCAAGGAAAAGAGAAAAATCAACAGCCGCTTAAATTAATCTCCATGATTGGTTTTGTCAATTCTCTTCTTCCCAATTCAATTATGTTAGGCTAAATTTTTATTTGGTTGAGGGTGAATTCAAAACCCTAAACATGCTATGCAATTAAATTTAAATTCTATCATTCAATTTATTTAATTGAGATTGTTTATGTTCTTCTATAATTAATGTTCATGGTTTATTCTTGTTTTATTTGAGTGGCCAATTAGATAGGACTTGAATAAATTCTATTGCTAGATTAAAATTCTTGATCCGTAATTGTCTTGATATTTTAATCATAAGTAGCAGGTTGGAATCAGTGATTTCAATTGGAGAACATAACCTAGGTTAAATAATCCGAGCTTGTGTGTTTATTGCCTAGATCAACCTAATATCTTTCTTTGTTTAATGCTTCCATTATCTTAAATTTAAAGAGCTTGTTTTAAATTATTTAATGGTTAGAGATTAGGTGAAGAGCTTGTTTTGCCTAACGACACACTAAGGAAAGATTGAGACTAACAGAGCTTATTGTTGTCTACGGTTGATAGTTTCAATATAAATTGATGATAGAATTGATATATTATGTGCATGTTTGGTGGTGGCGAATGATCCTTTAACCAAAGTTTTCATCATTATTATTTCTTTTTCCTTTAATTAGAGTTTTTATTAAATTCTTGTTCGTAGTTTTAATTTCTTTATTTCTTACTATTTAGTTAAAAATTCATAAACCCCCTTTTTATTTATAATTGACATTTTCTTTAGTTAGATTAATTTCTATTATTACTACTATTATTTTATTTTAAATCTTGCTTTAGAGTTGATAAATAAATATAACTAACATAGTCTCTGTGGGATTGATCCTTACTTGCTCTGTACTAATTATTTATATTAGTGGTAAGGTTTTAAATTTGGTACACCTTAACGACACTACCACTCTTCAGAATTTGTCAGTTAACCGTTTTCTAATAACTGGTTTATTGTTTTCTCCTGAAATCAGTTTTTCATTTTATCCTTGATATAAATGGTTTCCCATTTAATCATTAACGATTAACCATTTGTTTCCATATTCTTATACAATCCCAAAAACAATATCCAGCCTGAGAACTTGACAAATTTCAAGACTTCAACATTCTTAGTCAAAGCATATATAGTTTGTTATCATCAAAATCAATATTATATGATCATTTATGTCAACAATCTCCATTTTTTTAATAATGACAAACCTTACATGTATTCAAGGGGTGGAGAAATAAAAATAAAAAGAATGCCAAC
Source organism: Citrus medica (assembly GCA_002013955.2). Classification (NCBI taxonomy): domain Eukaryota; kingdom Viridiplantae; phylum Streptophyta; class Magnoliopsida; order Sapindales; family Rutaceae; genus Citrus; species Citrus medica. Next base: position 133,582 of record MKYO02009009.1, on the reverse strand, counting down.
TCCCCCTAAAAATAAGCTCTCCTTAAATGTTTTACAAGTTTAAAAATAGTCATTCTTTCAAATTAATCCAATTTAAAAACGATTTAAAAATTTTTGAAAACATTTTGTGTGTATCTGTGTAAGTGTGTATAACAAAACAACTTGCCTCGAGACTCTAGAAATCACATTTTAAATACATGTAATCTTCCCCCCCTTCATCATCAAATACATAACCTTGAAAGAAATAACTTTTCTATGTTTTCAGAAATTTCAACAGAACCTCCCCCCAATAATAAGCATTAACTCAAATACAAGTTTGGGAAAAACACTCCCAAATTATCAAAAATCATCATTGAAACCAATTTCATACACTTATTAGTTTAGAACCCATTATCACTTCAATCATCAAACCAATATTATCAAATCATCATCACAAAGCTATAACTTTATACCAACCATCAAACCATCAATAATAAAAGCATATAATCATCGAGAAAAAATCAACTAGATGCAATATCAAAGAAAATGAAACAAAATAAAATGTAAAGTTAATGTTTGTGCAAAACATAAGTGTAGAAACTAAAAATAAAAAACTACTGCAAGGGATGAGATGAAGAAGATGAAGGTGGAATGCCAAGAGCAGTGAAGATACACAGATAACCATCCAGAATCTATTGATGCTGATAAAAAATATGATGCTGATAAAAAAATATGATGCTATTGAAGCTGAAAGGCAGCAAACTAAGCTTTAAGCTGCTGCTGCTACTCGGAAAGAGTTCGAACATCATCAATCAACTACTATACAAGACCCTTAAGGACTAGAGGATCCTCTAGAGCTAGACGCTCATTGGTATCCATTTCATGCCCCTCGGAATCAGACTCCACTCAAGGCTGTGCTGCTGCTCCTTGATGTGGGACTTGAGTCTAGCTACTAGTCAAAAATCGAGTAGCTAATAAGTGGGATAGATATTGTTAAGCACACGATCATCCTCTAAGGCCACAAGAGTGTCCTGGTTTTTAGACGAAGTTATCTTACCCATTTCCCATTCTTTCTATGGAAGCAACCTGTTATTAACCCCAGGTGTACTCAACATATGTCTCGCAATGACATAGTACTTATTTCTTAACAGCATATGGATGAAAAAAATTAGCAAACATGAGGGCCTTCATAGATGTATAGATCTTTGAAATTCTAGTTATGCAACCCAAGAGGGGGTGAATTGGGTATCTAAAAAAATATTCAGTTATAAAACAAAACTCAATGCTAATCTAAAACGAATTTAAAGTAATAACAAATAAATCAATCACAAAATAAAAAGATAAGGGAAGAGAGATTAAAACACGGAGATTTTTACGTGGTTCGGCCAACCTCGCCTACGTCCACGCCTCCAAGCTTTTCGGGTTTGAGGATTTCACTTAACAAACCTCCAAGGCTTCAAATGCTTACAATTGACTTCCAAGGTGTCAATGAACCTTTACAACAAGAGATTATCCCCAATCTCTTAACCTAAGTGTATCCCAACACTTATAATCACTCAAAGTAAAGATTATAAATTTTTTCTTTACTCACACAATACTTAAGATTACAAATCAATGCCCAATATGTGAATAAAAGAAGAAAGAAAGTGTTTAAAGCTTTATTATGAGCTTAATGACAACGTTGTGATTAGCCTTTGTTTGAATTTGAATGAGTTTATTTATATTTGGAGTCGAAAAACTAGCCATTATTGACTTTCTAGGAGAAAATAGATCGTCGTTAACCGTTATCGGTTAACCGTTTGTACTGGTCAAAGTTACCGTTGAGCCAAATTTCAAATAAACGGTTGACCGTTTGTCACTACCCTTTCACCATTAATTTCCAGAGACCTGCAAAATAAATTTCTGCTATCCGTTCTTTCTGAACGGTTAAAGGTTAGCATAAAATGAAACCCTAGAAATTATCGGTTAACCGTTTGAAGTTAATGGTTCGCCGGTTATTTCTAGTGACCTGCAAAACAAGATAGCCTTATTCGTTTCTGTTAAACAGTGCAAGATTATTACAAGCTTCTATTCTGGAATTTATCAGTTAACCGTTTGCTATAAACGGATCACCGTTTAATTCCAATGACCTTCCCAGCATATTTATGTTTTCCGTTTTTGCTAACTGGTTAGAGCTTAAACAATTGACTCTTTTTGATTTGTATCGATTAACCATTTTAAAGCAAATGGTTCACCGTTTACTTCTAGAATCACAGTTTTAGCCAAATATTGTAAGGAATCATTTTCCAATTGAAGTTTAATCAACCATACATCTTTCATGAATATAATTGGAATGATTATATGGCTTTTGTTTATTAATTAATAGCTCCAACATTTTAATAAAAAATATTTAAAGTTTGTTATCATCAAAATCAATATAATGAACATTTTCATGTTAACAATCTTGTGACCAGCATTCTCAATGCCTAGGATTTGGTTTAAGTCCACAACATTAAACTCTATAAGAGACCCTCTTACATTGGTAATTATCTTATCTAGCCTATTTGTGGAAATTTCTGTATTCGAGTAAAATACTCGAATTAGATTAGGATAAACTCGATCGTCGATACTCAAGCCACCTCCCGAGGTTCTAACATCTCTTTAACACTTCTATTACACACAACCAACTCCTCAAGATCATCCAATTCCACAGAGTAAGAGTCAATTACCTTAAGACCTATAAAGCGGGTTTGGAAGTGTATGGCCCAAGGAGCAGTGGGGAAGTGGATTCTTCCAAACTCATAAGTCTACCTAGGAGGTATTGGGTTCCTCGTTGGTGCAGATTTCCTCTTAATTATGGCTTTTGATGTTTCAACCATGAGTATAAATGCAAAAATGGGAATGTTTTTAATAAGGATGAAATAGGAGAATTTAAACCAACTAAAATAAAGATGAAGTGTATAGAAAGTGATTTAGGTGGTCAATTTGGCCAAAACCTAAGGAAAATCTGGACAATGGAAGAAAACCGTTCGGCTGACTCTTGGGTTTCAAATTGAGATTTTTTTTAATTTTGGACTTGAAAAGTTGTTTTCATTGTGAAAATAAGGATTTTGGGGTGATTAGAAAGGTTATGAAGGCTCAATTTTGTAAATAATGAAGAAAAATGATGAAGTTTAGAGAGAAAAATCTTTGTTGTAGTCAATAGAGAGAAAACGGTTCAGAGGCAAGGTAAAAGTGAATAGAAACCCTTGAAATTGTTCTATTATCGTATGAAAACGGTGAGCCGTTTTCTGAAACTACAAACTGTTAAATTCCAATAACTAAATTACTCTAAATCAGTTAATCGTTAACTTAAACAACCTCTCTATTTTTAATCGATAAACTGTTATCCCTAAGTGATAAGTGCTTATTGTTTTGATCTTAAATATTCTAGTTGTTTTAGTTAATTTTTAATTGAATAGGGAATTAATTAATAAACATATTTTACCCTTTATTATATATTTGCTAGTTATTTTTATTTATTATTTTTAATTAATTGTATTATTTTATTGAATAG
>MKYO02009009.1:64778-105342 GCA_002013955.2 Citrus medica | reverse complement strand
ATTATTTTCTATTTTTAATATTTTGTAATGTAATTATTTTTTAATATCAACCAATTTATTGGATAATAGAGAATACAAGAAGATGAGAAATAGTGATGCTACAAATCTTAACTGCTTAATATTTATAGAGTTTGAAAAAACCAAAAGGCACTAAACAAAATGTTACATAATTAAATATGAGATTATAGCATTAAAATTAGACCATAATGGCATTGTTGAGGGAAGATGAAGGAACATTCATTCCTATATTAATTAATTGATATATTTAAACCACTAAAGTTTAATTATTGGCATAATAAAATAAATAAATGGTTCAAGATTTATAATTAATTATTATTAATGGTTACATATTATTGAATTTAAATAGAAAGAGGAAGAGACATGTAATATTTTATAATCTAATAATTATTTTTTTTAGGTTTAATATTTTGTAATGTAATTATTTTTTAATTTCAACTAATATATTAGATAATAGAGAATATAAAAAGATGAGAAATAGTGATGCCACAAATCTTAACTGCTTAATATTTATAGAGTTTGAAGAAGCCAAAAGGCAGTAAACAAAAGGTTTCATAATTAAATATGAGATTATAGCATTAAAATTAGACCCTAATGGCATTGTTGAGGGAATATGAAGGAACAATCAATCCTATATTAATTATATTTAAGCCACTACGGTTTAATTGTTGGTATAATAAAATAAATAAATGTTTCAAGATTTATAATTAATTATTATTAATGGTTAGCTCATCTTTTTGTTTTGTACACACACAATTGGAATGAATAAAATCACTTCATAATATATTCTCTCATTTTATTTTTTATTTTGCGTTGCTTCTTTATTTGTATTGCTGACTAATAGCTTTTTTTTTTTTCCTCTTTCTATTTAAATTCAACAATATGTAACCATTAATAATAATTAATTATAAATCTTGAAATATTTATTTATTTTATTATGCCAATAATTAAACTTTAGTGGCTTAAATATATCAATTAATTAATATAGGAAGGAATGTTCCTTCATCTTCCCTCAACAATGTCATTAGGGTCTAATTTTAATGCTATAATCTCATATTTAATTATGCAACATTTTGTTTAATGCCTTTGGGCTTCTTCAAACTCTATAAATATTAAGTAGTTAAGATTTGTGGCATTATTATTTCTCATCTTTTTATATTTTCTATTATCTAATCTATTGGTTGATATTAAAAAATAATTACATTACAAAATATTAAAAATAGAAAATAATTAATAAATTACAAAAAATTACATGTCTCTTTCTTTTTCTATTTAAATTCAACAATATGTAACCATTAGTAATAAATTAATTATAAGTTTTGAAACATTCATTTATTTTTTTAAGCCAACAACTAAACTTTAGTGGTTTAAAATACATCAACTAATTAATATAGAAAGGAATATTCCTTCATCTTTCCTCACCAATGCCATTAGGACCTAATTTTAATGTCACAATCCCATATTTAATTATGAAACCTTTTATTTAGTGTCTTTTGGCTTCTTCAAACTCTATAAATATTAAGCATTTAAGATTTGTTATGTTTCGGTTTTTTATTATTATTTAACCAACATCCTCTTTAGAAATGTTCTTGTGCTTTTATTTTTTGACTTATTTAAATTTTTATTATGTGCTTCATGGAGTACTATTTTCTTCATGAGTTAAATAATGATAAAAATAGTTGGATGATAAGGGTTAGACTTTATAAGATGTGGGAGTCTGTTAATATCAAGGAAAATAGAGAGTTGATTAGTGTGAACATAATTTTTATTGATGAAAAGGTTATGTACACTTAACTATACACATTAATAGATATTTTTAATGTTAACAAAAAAATAATTAACTTTCATAAATAACATTAGTTTTATAAGGCTACGTCATCTTTAAAAAAAATAATTAATATTTTTTATCAGTTTCATCAAGTGCAAAGTAATAAAAAAAGATAATACTAATTTTTTTTTAAAGCCGCACGAAGTGCGGTTCCATTTCCTAGTTAAAAATAAGAGACGAGATCCAACTGGATTTAAATTTTAAGAAAATAAATAAATAATAATATAGTTATATTTTATATAAACAATTAACAATAGAGTCATATTTTATGTAATTAAAATATCGTAGTCAACTATATTTGTAATTTCAGCAAATTATTAATTTATCATATGAATGGGACCATAAAGTTATATAAAAAATTTTTAGAGAAGTATTTATTTTATTATTTTATCAAAATTATTAATTTAGTCCATTGGTCCAAATCGGGACAGTGAAAATTTATAATATAATTGAGATTATTAATTTATCGAGTTTTAATTTATAAAGGTTCTACTATACTTTCACATAGATTCACAAGAATAAAGTAATTGTTAGCAGTGTCATAGAAGGTAAAATTAAAATTGTATCTTTCTATACACTAATCATACTTTTCAATTATGTATTTGAAATATAAGCCACTGAAACTAACAATCCAGACAACAACAACAGCTTTTATTTTTTTATTCGTTGCTTCTTGATCTTTTAAAGGCTTGGTAAGCCATCAACCACTTCATTAGTCCATGAAATATCAATGCTTACTTGAACTCTTTACATGCCATTGAGCACTAATAATTAAATACATCAAGAGTCATTTTTGAAATACTAACTAGGCAACCCAAGAGGGGGTGAATTGGAATTTTAAAAATTAAGCTAAGCAAACCACACAACAATCCAATCTAATGCCTTAATAAATTCGAAAAGAATAAATTCAATGAAAGCACAATAATAAATTAGCAAAGGGAAGAGAAAGCAAACTCAAGGATTTTTACGTGGTTCGGCAATCCCCGCCTACGTCCACGCCTCCAAGCACACCGGGATTGAGGATTTCACTATCCGAGTCTTTCCAATGCTTCAAACGTTTACAATTGACTTCAAGGTATCAATGAACCTTTACAACAAGATATTATCTCTTCAATCTCTTCACCCCAAGTGTTTCTCACACTTGTACACTCACAATTTGATGAGAAATGAAAATTACAATAATGAAACTCTCTTTAAGAGTGGGTATACAAATGATAGCTCAATGAAGATTTAATCTATAATGATTTTCGAATTTGAAGCTCAATATAAGTTGTGTGCATTTATTTATGCTTGCTTAGATTACCAAAAATGAATTGGTTTTGAGTTTGTATAGTTTGAGCTCAAAAACTAGCCGTTATGGATATTTTGGTCATAACCGGCTTACCGTTTATGATCATCCGGTTAGCCGCTTAATGTTAGCGTTACAGCCACAATTTTGAATTTCTGAACATCCGGTATGCCACTTGTGAACTCCGGTTAGCCGTTAAGTTCCAAAAATATTCTGCCCGAATCCGGTCTACCATTTGTCAGGATCCGGTTAGCCGCTTGCTACAGTGAAATATTTTTTAAATTTACAGTTTGACCCTAAAACTTTATAAAACTGTATTATGGCCTAAAATGTTATGAAATCTTTCAAATAGGTCCATTTTCAAAATTTCTCAATAATACATTGTCAATCCCAAAACTTTCTGAAATTATGATTTTACCCAAACTATGTGAAATTATAGAATCACCCAAAATATTTAAATAGTTTCAAATAGGTCCAAATCTGAAATTTTAAAAACAATATCAAAGGTTTTTAAATACTTTCATTTTAGTCCAAAACACTTTAATTCCATAACATCATTTTTCCATTAAATATGAAATCTTTATAACGTGAAAATAATGATTTATTTAAAAAGAAAATAATTTGAGCTTAAAAGATTAATCATTCTTAATCTTGTTTGTTATCATCAAAATCAACATTATGGAAACATATATGTTAACAATCTCCCCCTTTTTGATGATGACAAACATTTCATGTATTTAAAAAATGATTCCACAAATTGCTTCCCCTAAATATAATCTTCTCTTACAATTTGCCAATTAGCTAAAGTAACAGATTTAAATACACGGATTTTTCTCCCCCTTCATCATCAAAAAGAAAACTTAATTGGCAAAGAAAAAGAGTAGTAAATTTTTATAAATTTAAAAAACATGTGTTCTTCTCCCTCTTCATCATAAAAAAGAAAACTTAAAGGAAAAAAATAAGAGTAGCAAATTTATTACTCATGTTTTTCTGAGTAGAAATTTCAACACATTCTCCCCCTAACAACAAGCATTACCTCAAATACAAGTTTAGTAATATTACTCCCAAATTATTATATATAATGATACAAGCCAACTTCATACCCAAATCATCACACCAAAATATCATGAACCATTATTCCATTAATTACCAAATCAACAACTCATAACATAAAATTATCATATAAAACAACTATGTAATCAAATCATCATTATCTCAAAATCATCATCATAATCAAATATCAATCATTAAAAGAATACTCAAAGTGCATATTATTCTCCTCCTTTTAACAACATCGAAATGATATATTACTTTGTCTCTCCCTTTGGACAATAAAAAAAGTTCAAAATGCATATTATCCAAAATCATATTATATGCTCCTCCTAAATATATGGCCAATTTAAAATTTTATCCGAATGATTTTATCCAAAAAAAATAATATCATATTTATCTCCCCTTTCATCGTAAAAAAGGAAAGATAGATAGATGCAATCGAAACAAGGTCATCAAAAATAATTTGATGAAAATATTACCCATTTTGTGCGAGAAAAAATTTCGGTATAATCTTCCCTTAAAAATGAACAAATCCTCAAATATACAACATGGTTAAAACACTTCCATATAGGCTTACACAATTATTACAAACCAACAACTTCACCAATTCATCAAGCAACACATATATAATCATTAATCATCAAGAAATCCATTTTAATAGTATTAATAACAAGACTAGAGATATTAATAAATTTCATTATCCCAAGTTCATGCCAAATTTTTGAAAATTGTTCTTCGCAAATATGTTTTGATTTGTTTACAAAATTTGGCATGCAAAAGTTATAAGAACATATTATCAATTATCCAAGCTCCATAATTATTAATCACATTTTAGAAATCAAGACAACTAAACTTATTAAAGATCTAATGTGACATTTTAATATAACTTAAAAAAATATCATATGCTTAAGAATCCCAAAGTAAATGTATCTCTCCCTTAAATCTCATATCTCCCTCTTTATCATCAAAAAGAGTAAAAACCTCCCCCTATCAATCATCAAAATATCAAGATAAGCACATTAGTTCCACATTATCCAAATATCAAACAATAATCATCATCAATCCACAATGAAAGCAACAATGCATATGGAAATGTAAGTGCATAATATAATAGAAAACTATGGTAAAATCCATAGGTGAGCACACTATGAAAGTGGTAATTTGAAATACCCAAAATGCACATATTCGGATTTTCAAGATATTGAGTAAAAAGAGTAAGTTTGAATCAATTAAAATGATTTTAGAGATGATTCAAGGCAATGTATGGTGTTGATTAAAAAGAAATGGTGGATTTTAAAGAGAGACAGAAATGGAGAAGCACTATTCACGCGTGAGAGATGATGATGAAATGATGAAGAACAAGTGAAGAAATAATGATTGGGAAATGTTTAATGAAAGTGAAATGCATGGGTATTGGTTTGAATCATTTATTTTGGCATAAAAATGGGTGAGAAATGAAGAGAAATTGAATAAAAATATAGATGAGCAGCTCACGGTTTTGGAGAGAAAAAGAACATGTGAAGAGAAATGAAAAATGAAGAAGAAAGAGCTCAAAACTCATGACCAAGCAGTAAGGCAGCAACGCGAATCTGGATTTCCAGATAAAGGAACTGGTTGTCCGGTTTTAAGGCAAAAAAGAAGCTTTGCAAATCCGGATTTTCGGATTTCATAACCGGATGACCAGTTGTTGTCCAGAAATAAAAACTCTCTCAAACGGCTTACCGGTTTTCCCAATCCAGTTATCCGAAATTCAACTCGAGAGTAACCAAAGCCAATCCGACTTTCCGTTTGCTGAATCCGGTTATCCATATTTAATCCAGAGAATAATCAATAAGAGAAATAGTTTTCTGGTTGATAGGAGGCAGTATACCGGTTAATACTTGGAAATCATTTTAACTCTTATTGAATTTTGATAAGCTCTTAAACTTGTATTATACACACTATTTTATTTTTGACTTAAAAATTAATCAATTTTAAAAATCATTTAACTTCTCAATAAGCCAATTAGTGCATGAAACATATATGCATACAAAACCAAACATATGAAATCATATCAAACAATGATGTCAATTTTATAAATGAATTATGATATAACACAATTAACGGCACAAGAATTCACACATATAACTCATTCATCATGTATATATTTTACACAATCATGAAACATATAAGCATTCAAAGATTAATAATTCAAGCATATCACTCATTTATCAAGCTTAGGCATTACATAATCATCAAAATCAAACAAATCTATCATGATGAGTTGACAAGCTATCATCATAAATATATAACCATACATCATGATAAAGCACTCAATGTTAAACACAATGATAATTCAATCATGTAAACATACAAGTATACTTTCACAAATTCAAGCTACTATCCATTTATCATGATCCACTCAACATAATAAATAGGCAAGATAAACTTATCAACTTCATGTTAATGCACTTAATGTTATAATACCAAATGAAATGTTAAATATTTACTAAGATTAAAAGACTATCACTTATAATCAATAAGGCAATAATAGTTACCAAAACAATTAAATCATCTTGCCTTATTATTTTTGCTTAGACCATGGTCAAGTGATTATCCTCATAAGCTTCATCAAGGAACTCTCCACCATTCCTTGTTTGTGATACCTACAAAAAAAATATTCAAGTTGTGTGCTTTGGTACCCAAATAATCTTGGGTCCTTGAACGTTAGATTTAGTTCCTTTTGGAACCCAAATACATTTGACTCCATAATATATATTTCTCTTAACTGGACATTTAAAACTTATATGACCATTTCTATTATAATAATGACAAACAATCTTATGATCACTTGTGGAGGTAGCCTTAACAAAATAATTCTTATAATATTTTTGTTTCAAGTAAGGCTTATACCCAAGTCCTCCTTTATCAAACACACATTTTTGAATACTTAGTAATTTTTTTAAGTTCTTTTTACCATTTGTGAATTTTAACACAATTTCATTGAGCTCCTTACTCTTTTTCTTAAGCACATCATTTTCTTTCATCAATGTATCAACATGTGATTTTTCATGATCATATGAAATATTTTGTTTAACTTTAAATGATGTCATTCTATCATGCAACATTTTATTATCTAACTCTAGTCCTTTAATCTTTTCATTTAATGAATCATTACATTTTTGTAAAGTATCCTTTTCATTTTTCAAGTCATCTACATATGATTCTAGATGCTTGTGTGAAGTGCTAAATTTCTCATTTGATAATGCAACTTCATCATGCAATGTTTTATTCTCTAATTCTAATTCCTTTATCTTCTCATTCAATGAATCAATGCATTTTTGCATGGTATCCTTTTCATTTGTAAGTTCTAGCATTTTCTTCTTAAGGCATGCATTCTTTTTACCAAGTTTCATCCACTCATCATGCAATTCTTTAAAAGCATTATGTAATTCATCATAAGTAGGAAGATCATTTACCTCATCAAGTTCATCATCTGATTCATCTCCAATTGCCATAAGTGTCAAATTCGACACTTTATGAAATTCCTCCTCGTTTGTAGTCTCCTCATACACAATTTCAAGTTTTCTCCAAATTTCATAAGCATTAGAACAATTTGAAACTCTATGAAATTCTTTTTTATCTAAAGCACAAAATAAAGCATTCATAGCCTTGGAATTTAAAGAAATATTTTTCTTATCCAACTCACTTAAAACCTACTTCCTAGGAATGAATGAACCATCACAAACTATTTCCCATATTTCATAATCTAAGGATTGTAAAAACACTCTCATCCTAGTTTTCCAATAAGGATAGTCATTACCATCAAAGAATGGAGGTCTAGTGGTGGATTGGCCTTCCATGAAAGTTGAACTAATTTAGGTTGCTATTGATCTTTAACTCTAGACGGTTAAGTCTACACAAGAGCATCTCGCTCTGATACCAAATGAAATACTAACTAGGCAACCCAAGAGGGGGGTGAATTGGGATTTTAAAAATTAAGCTAAGCAAACCACATAACAATCCAATCTAATGCCTTAATAAATTTGAAAACAATTAATTCAACGAAAGCACAATAATAAATTAGCAAAGGGAAGAGAAAGCAAACCCAAGGATTTTTACATGGTTCGGCAATTCTCGCCTACGTCCACGCCTCCAAGCACATCGGGATTGAGGATTTCACTATCCGAACCTTTCCAAGACTTTAAACGTTTACAATTGACGTCAAGATGTCAATGAACCTTTACAACAAGATATTATCTCTCAAATCTCTTCACCCCAAGTGTTTCTCACACTTGTACACTCACAATTTGATGAGAAATGAAAATTACAACAATGAAACTCTCTTTAAGAGTGGATATACAAATGATTGCTCAATGAAGATTTAATCTATGATGATTTTCGAATTTGAAGCTCAATATAAGTTGTGTGCACTTGTTTATGCTTGCTTAGATTACCAAAAATGAATTGGTTTTGAGTTTATATAGTTTGAGCTCAAAAACTAGCCGTTATATACATTTTGGTCATAACCGGCTTACCGTTTATGGACATCTGGTTAGCCGTTTAATGTTAGCGTTACAGCCACAATTTTGAATTTCTGAACATCGGGTATGCCGCTTGTGAAATCTGGTTAGCCATTTAAGTTCCACAAACATTTTACCCGAATCCGGTCTACCATTTGTCAGGATCCGGTTAGCCGCTTGCTACAGTAACTGCTACAGTGAAATATTTTTTAAATTTATAATTTGACCCCAAAACTTTATAAAACTGTATAATGGCCCAAAACGTTATGAAATCTTTCAAATAGGTCTATTTTCATAATTTCTCAATAATGCTTTGTCAATCCCAAAACTTTCTGAAACTATGATTTCACCCAAACTATGTGAAATTATAGAATGACCCAAAATATTTAAATAATTTCAAATAGGTCCAAATCTGAAATTTTAAAAACAATATCAAAGGTTTTAAAATACTTTCATTTTAGTCCAAAACACTTTAATTCCATAACATCATTTTTCCATTAAATATGAAACCTTTATAATGTGAAAATAATGATTTATTTAAAAAGAAAGTAATTTGAGATTAAAATATTAATCATTCTTAATCTTGTTTGTTATCATCAAAATCAACATTATGAAAACATATATGTTAACAATTTTCATCATCACACCAACGTCCGCACAAAAACACATGACATTTGTGAATTAATTAAACAAATTTCATTGTCAAACAATTACTGCAGACCTAAAATTGTTGTAACTTTTAAAACTAATCATTATTAGTTAGCAATTTAATCAATTGCAAAGAGAATTAGTTAAATACTTAGTACATTTTTATTTTAAAAAATGTTGTGAATTTAAAAATGGTTAAATGTGTTAGTAAATGTTACTGTTAAATTATTATAAAAATAAACTGATTGAAATAACATAATGTTGAATAATATTTATTTACACATACATATATAAATGTAAATATGTAATATTTTTTATTTTGTAATAGAATAATTGGTAACTACAAGAATTTACTTCTTGTATTTTGTTTACTCAAAATAATTGATAATAAAAAATTAACTACATTTTTTTTATCAAATAACACTAACTTTATATAATTTTTTAATCATATTATTTCTTTTCAAAAGTAAAAGATTGGGCAAACCCCTAACATTTTTCTTTCTTTTTTTTTCTGCTTGAACTTCCAATAGTAATCACAAAAACTTAGTGACATTATGACAAACATAAGGGTAAATCTCATTTTATCCCCTTAGTAGATTGACATACTTCAATTTACCTCCCAAAAATAAGAAAACATTAATTTACCCCTTAACTACCGTTAACTCCCAATTATTTTAACATCTAAAAGGTTAAAATTGTATTTCTGTACATATTGTAATGTTTGGTAGATCTAGAGCCTTGTGCATGTCAATTCAATGTCAACACCCCTGTACATATTATATCTAACCCCTTAATATTTTATTCAGTTATATTATTTTAAATATTCTAATATGTTAAATCTCAAAATATTTTATTATTTGAAGTTTATAGCCATCCCTTTGTATTTTATGTGTTATTGCATCCTTTTCACACGACTTTTAGAAAAGCTTAGAAATAGAGCATGATAAGAGTGACCAAAAACAAGAGATTACGTTACTGAAAATCGTGTCAATACCAAACATTGAAGGTTGCTATAGTGCGGAAGACCCTTACTATGGCTAAAGGTAGAAATTTCTATTAATCTCTATTTTTTGGATTGAAGGTTTAGTAAATTTTTCAAGTAATGGATGACAATGTTTGGTACCAATAATTAATGTGTTAATGGGATCAATTAATTTTGGCTTGACATTTGTAAAAGAAATTGATGAACAAACCCCAGGTTCACTAAATTTGTGGTTTTTGATTTCATAAGTCATTTAGTTGAAACTAGTGCTTTCATTTGTAAAGATATATTAGTAGAGAAAAGATAATCATACTAGTGTTGTTGTTACTCTTAATGGATGGTGTTTATGATGCATTTTGCTTGTAATTAGCATTTTATTTTAGGCTAAAGTTCAAACATTTTTATATTTATATTTGCAATTGATTTGTTTTCAAGAAGCAATTGTGTTTACCAAGTTCTCATTGCAAGCACATTGAGTGTTTTGTGAGCTTTGGACTTGTTTCGGTTTGTAATTTTAATGTGAATATCATGTTTAGATTTTCATAACAAGGTTTTAGTGTTTCATCATGGCCATTTTTATGTGATTATTTATTTATGATATGTATGATTTCTTTTGGTGATGTTATTGATTGTATGTATGATTAGCCAAACTTGAGGGTAAATGCCATTGTTAATATTGTTGGTGAATCACTTGAGGTTGGCTTCATTAACCCATACACTTTAAATAGAGTGGTCCTGATTAATGCTACAATATTGTTTATAATTAAAGTGACATTACCTTAAAATGGATTGAAGGGGACAATTGATATTAATTATGAGCTTTATCAAATGTGGCATTTGCATAATGATAAAAAGTATATAGAGATAGTATTTGACATGGAGATAATACCACTATATATGCATAATATCATTGAAAAAGGTTGTTTTAGGATGATATTGAAGATATTGCTGCCATAACTAATGTTGAGGAGACTAATGTTTTAGGTGTGTTCCAAAAATAGCCTTGGAGAAAAAAAAAATAAAGCAATGACATAGTTGTACTAGAATAGCATAAACAAGTAAATATCCACAAAGGGGTCGCAAAAATGTCTGTGAGAAGAAAACTAACAGCTCGAGTGCATTATTCTAGAAATATGAAGCCTTATATTCTTGAACATGTTGTTGAACATGAAGTTGAAATTCATCTTGCATCTCAGCCTCAACCTACTGTCGAACCTGAACTTGAAATTCATCTTTCGTCCCAACCTCAACCTGTAGCTGAACCTAAATAATTTTGTATCCTAACCTCAACCAGAACTTAAACTTCACCCTCAATCCCAGCCTCAACTTGAACCTTAAGCTCAACCTGAACCTGAACCTCACGCTCAACCTAGACCTGAACCTCACCAACATCATGAAGACAAAACTATATATGATAACACATCCATTTATAAACCACAAACCACCCAATAAATACTACAAGATCTGAGGCCAGCAGTCGCTAATAACAAAAATCCAACTATTTAGTTTATTACCCCTATTAAAGAATATATTGCTAAAACATCCATATTTCATCAAACACTAACAATTGAACCATAATTTGACCACACCCCATACCTAATGCCTACAGTTAACCCTTCATTGCATCAAGAAACACCATTTAATAAAGATGTTGCATCCCTTAAAGATAAGGCTCCAGACAAAGTCAATAATTTTGAAACTACTTTCTTCCACCTCTTACAATGAAGTGACCATGTATGTAACTTTGAATTTAATGATGCTAATGACTTCTATGAGTTTCCTAATGTGGATGATGATGATGATTGACATTGATTTTGATAGAAAGATAGTGAATTATCCCAGTTTTCCAAGGATTGTCCTTTACAACCATTTTTCAAAAGATATTGTCTTCACAAATACTAGGCAAAAATAGTCACACTGCTTACATAAGACTTGGCATCACAAGTTGACTAGGTACAATCTTCTAAAAGAGACACAAAGCAGCAATCATCTCTAAAAAAATGTAGTTAAAGCATCACAAAGACAAAATAACAAAAGGAACTTTACATCTACCAAAGTAAAGGCTTCACAGAGGCTCACAAGTAAAAAAAAAAAATTGTTCTAAGAATGGTTTAGAACAAGAAGCAAAGAAAAGTTAGAGAAAAGCCGTGGATTCAGAGCATGTTATGAGCAAGCCCAAGACAACTAAGAAAAGAAAGTCAAGCATGAATATAAATGATGGTACTTGTTTGTCATCACAAACTATTTGTCATGATGATGAGTAATTAGAAATAGAAGATGATTTCTATGTATTTTCTTAATTAGAAAATGATATTGATAATGGAGAATCTAAAAAACAAGAATCTCAATATAATGGGGATGAGCACGATGCGGATGATGACTTATTAGATGGATATGAAAGTGATGCTATATATTACTAGCTAATGTCATAATCAAAATAAAGCATCCTTTTAGCAAAATATTTCATGTGTTAGGTGGTCAAATGTTAATAAATGGAACAGAACCTATTGAATTCAGAGTTGGACAAGTGTTCAAAATTTTCTAAAGGATTATTATATTATATACAATAGGGTTTCAGAGGTAGAAGGACCAAGTTTGAGAGAAGAAGAATTGTATATAAATATTATGTAGATAAATGCCCCTTCAAAGTATATTTGAACAATGTTTTTAGATCAGGACCTTAAACAATATCTATATATGTGAACGTTTTATAAAAAATCCAAAAGTTACTATTGGTTGGATTACAAGAAAGTATAAGAACAAGGTGACAGATGATTCAATGATTGCTATAGGCATTCTTGTTAATAATCTTAGGACAATTTATAGAGTAGAGGTAAATCACCAAAAAGTTTATAGAGCAAAAAGAAAGATATTAGAGTCAGCTGCTGGCAAAGATCATGTTGAAACCTTCAGGCAACTTTGGGGTTATGCTTACATTATCAAACAACAGAGGCCAGCACTTTGATATTACTTAAAGTAACAAAAGAATACACACTTAGTAATAAGTGTAGATTCTAAATGTTCATAGTAAATTTTTCAGGCCTTATAAGTGACTCTAAAGAATGGTATAAGCCATTTATTGGGCTGGATAGTTGTCATTTAAAAGGCCCCTCTGAAGGTGTTTCACTATCAGCCATCACACTCAATACAAATTAGGTACTTTCCAATAGCAATATGTGTTTGTGAGTCTAAAACCCTTAAGAGTTTGACCTGGTTTTTGGGGCATTTATAAGAGTATTTGGCTGATACAAGATAGCTTACTTCATGACTGATAGGTAGAAAAGTATTCTTGTAGTATTGAACCTAGAATTCGATAGATCACAGAACAAATATTGTGCAAGACATTCCTTTGCCAATTTGAAGGTAAGGTTCCCCTAAGTTGAGCTAAAGAATGAGTGCTGGAGGGCTATTAGAACATCAAATAAGGATGCATTTTTTTGTAGCAATGAAAGATATACAAAATATTAATACTGATGCATTTGAGTAGCTGAGGAAACTAAAGCCCAAGTACTGGTTAGTCCAAGCTTTTGATAAATTTGTCAAATGTGATCATACAACAAATAATATAACTGAGAGTTAAAATGCTTTGATTGGTAAAATGAGGAAGGCACCCATAATCAATTTAGTGGAGCATATTAGAAAAAGGATGATGAAAGCAATAAATGATAGAAAGATTAACTACGTAAAATAGAGAACTGATGTTCTTGCCTTCATTAATAACAAAATAAACTAGATACTAAAGAAGATAAGGAAGCTTCGGTTACACTAACAAGTGAGGTGCTCTTTGAAGTTGAATCTACTATAAAGTCATGGATTATAGACTTAAAAGAGCAGACATGTTACTTTGGGCCGTGGCAAATTAGTGGCTTACTTTACAGGTATGCAATGCCTTGTACAATTTATACGAGGGGTATTTACGAGAAGTTTGTTACTTCTTATTACTTAAAGAGGTATATTTAAGGTGTTAATCAAGCATGATTTATAATTTACCTGACAAATCTAAATGACCACGTATAAAAGTAAAGGAAATCTTGCCCTCAAATGTCTAAAGGCCACCTGATAAGCTAAAACATGCAGACGGAGAGAATTTCATGAACCACTAGCTAATAAGAGAAGATTTACTATATACTGCAAATTTTGTAGAGTTATTGGCCAAAACAAAAGATGTTATCCTACTGATCCAGCCAACACACATAAGAAAACAAGCAATATATTGGTAAAGAAACAGTTAAAACATATAATAATTCATATAATCAAACAACATTTCTTTTAGTTTGTGGGCAACTAATAATGAAAATGTGTTTAGTTTTTACTTCATGTTTGTAGTAACATAAGAAGAGATTGGGAGCAACTTCAAGGTCAAGGGCATTATTTGCAAGAGACCGTACAACTATAAACTTACAAAATTCTAGCGTTGCTACCAGTGGCTTTGTATCTAGTGGATCAATTTATGGTGGTGCTAGTATAAGTGAACCTAATGGATCTATATGAGATTTGTCACAATCGTTTCTGAGTTTGTAACTAATACTTATCATTATCGTTGACTATTGTCATCATTCACTGACTTTAAGTTTTGAAGTTGGCTTTTGAAGGGTAAATTTAAGTATATAAATCTAATAAGAGAGTAAAATAAAGTATGCCAATCTAATTGAGGGTTAAATTAAAGTTTATTCTTAGCCTTTTAATATCTTTTTTCCCATTAATCATAAAGGTGTAGTAGCTCAATCATCACCTTTGACATCAACACAAATACCAGGTCAAGCAACAATGCATGGGTTTAGCAATATGAAGGACTACAAGGAATGCAGGGACAAAAAATATAGTAAGAAGACATGCGAATACACCTACAAAATAAATAAAAAATTGAAAGGTAAGTTGTTTGTAAGATTTAAATATTCAAAAGCGAAATGTCTTAATAGGCCAAAAAATATAACAATATTCCTAATTTAGGCTTTGAACTTCAATAAATTTTAAAATTTGCCATAATGTTATCTGTTAATTGGGCTTTGAAGTTGAACATTATATTGCATGTTATCAGTTTTATAAGTTAAAATAGCTTACTGTTGTAGAAACAATCAAAATTCAAAATTCAAAATTGTATTTGGCAGGTTTGCGACTTTAAATCCAGCTCTCCACAAAATAATAAATACCATTAAATATCAATAAAATAAAGCAATAACAACAATGTCATCATCCAGAGGTAGTTCAAGTTGCTATGCAGATGAAGATGAGGAGCTAAAGATCAATGGCAAGGTTATCAAGTTCAAAAATAAATTTTGCACTAATAGTGGTGACTGTGTATCAACAAAAATCTCATAGTCTATTCAAAATTCTCAAAGGCTATACCACAAATACGAGAAGAAAACTTCTAATTTCTTCAGGTTGTGGGAACCAAATAAGTGGGAGTACAAAATAATTGTTAGAGAAGTGATAATTTTGAAGATAATTATGAGCTAGTAGCTAAAGAGCACAACATTTTGGAGGTTGTTATTGTTGCAAAATCAAATTCAATAATAAGGCTAATACAAATTATCCCCATATGCATATTGCTTAGAAATTGTTAAGGGTTAACTATACTAGAAACAAATAAAAATAGAAAACTAGCTTTGAAAAAGACGTGATATTCCCAAAAAGATCTCATGCATTGCATTTTGCACGCTTCATCATAGCAGTTGTAATATATATATTTAATTGAAATGTTGCAATTAATATTTACACCAGCTATATATATTATCTTGTCTGCTGCAATTACAAGAACTTCAATGTCCATACCAAATATTCTTTGCAACACCCCAAACAAGTTAGTCAAAATAATTAAATGAACTTCACCTTCTTTTTAAAGGTATACTCAATAAGCTTCAACATAACTACTATCTTCACATGTAACTAAACACAAAAAAAAAAAAATCAACAACATCATTGTACAAGTTAAATTTTAAGCAAAAGTTTGATGTTGTCTCTACTTTATTTTAACTGAATCTGATAATCTTTGCAACATAAATTCACAGCCCACGAACATAGCAGGAAATTAGTAGGCAAACTATTTAGAATATGATTAACAACCTTTGAGAGAAAAATATATAGCTAATTCAGTTAGAGCATATACTTACCAACTACTTTCAAGCACTACTTTGCCCTTGTCCTTCATATCTCTCAATCTTACAGGTGCAAAATTGAGGAGTAACTCTTATAGATGTTGAACCTTCTCTAATGAGAATCCTTCTTGCATATGTCCTAAGTCAACAACATCATTATCAATAGTTACTATTGAAATCATACACTGTTGTTAATAGCTTATTATGCTACAAGTTGGGTACTTTTATTTTTTAATCAGTCACGTTAGTCAACTATTAAAAATAACATTTTTAAGGGATAAATTGAAATTTTTATACTTTTAAGAGATAAATTAAAGTATGTCAAACTAATAAGGGGTAAAATGAAGTTTATCCCCGATATAAACTAACTAGGATTTTAGTCTTTATTTGTCCTGAACTTTAATTTTCGTAAGATTTAAAACTAATTTATGGCCTTGTATAGTCCATCCAGGCTTCTAGGCTTAGCATTTCTAAATTTAGGCATAGGTTTGCCTGGTAGGGGAGTCCTCATGGGCTGCAATTTCACATGCCCTACTTTTTTATTTTTTGTATAGCTAATAATAAACAAATGAAGATTTAAAAACACCATTATTTTTATAGGTTCAGCTACTTTATAATGGTGATAAGTAATCCCCTTACTTTGTCTTTTATAGAAACTATCATTGAATTGAAACTCTTGGAATCCAGCGGATAAAATAGAATAGGTCAAATAAAATAGGTTAAGTGCTACTGGGTTTTTCGATGTCAATACTTTTTCTTCTCTGATCCAGCAACCTCTATTCAGCCCTGTCAAAAAAAAAAAAAAACCTCCATTTAGCGTGGTAGCTGTGCAACTACAAACAAGCTCCATAAAAAGAATTTTGTATTTTGTTCAGGTTGAATTAAAAATTTTGCATTTGGCTCCCAATTACCATCAACTATGTTCTTGAATTTGACTGCTGCAATATCTCACGTCACTTTCAAGTTCCTTCAAACGCAGTTTCGTGAATTTTAGTTTCAATCCATATTCCCTCAAATTCCGTTGGAAGTTGCTTAAATCACGACCCATTTGAGTTAGGTTTTCAAAGAAATTAGGGTTGCATTTGGGAATATTGACAGTAAAGGATTGCCGTCATTAATCAAAAATAAACATAAACATTAATCGACCCTTTTTTGCGTTATGGTAGCTAGCTGAGACTATACAAGAGAAGTACCAATCGAGTCTTACATCATTCAACTAAGAAAATAGGTCGCATACGAGTCATATGGTAAGGGATTTTGTGAAGATGCCGTTGTATGTGTGGAAAATCAAATGCGAATGTGTCAACATCTAACTTGAAATTGAGGTATGTTTTCCTAAAGAATTGCAAACTTTGGGGGTTTGTTATCGTGAATGTGAAAAAAAAATATGTAAATTGTTGGGGAAAGAAGTGTGTTAACCTAAAATTGGTTTTATTGAGATCATAAAACAATATTATCTTCCTTCCTTGCAATTATGCAATTGGATGCCCACATTATATTTGATCGTGAGTACTAGATTTGATTGGCTTATGGTGATGAATTTTCGATATATGTAATTTAGTTGGATCGATTTCAATATGCGTGTGAACGTGTATTGAGGCAATCATCGAAATAAGTTTGTTGTCTTTGTCGTACAAGCTAGCCCACTTGTGTCGAAATAGCTTGTAAAATATCGATGATATGGCAATTGTGGTTACTGGAAGGATGCTGAAAAACTTATATATTTTTTGTGAATCTCTAAACTAAGAAGAAAAATACTCAAGGAGACCTATTGGAGTGGATTGTGAGGAGATAATTTTGTCTCCGTTGAGTCTCAATAGTTGTTCAAGTAATTGCGTAATTGTCAATTGAGGTATTTTCTGCATATAAATTTTCTATTTTGGGGTGCATAATTTTTTTTTAGGTGGTTCTTCACTAGGTGGGAATGAAGAGGTAGAAATCTTGAATGGTTAGTTTTCGAACAAAATTGGATTTAATATTTGTTGCTAATATTGCCTTTGCAGTGCTCTGCTTTTTTGTCGTAAGATGATGCATTTATATGGCATCAGCTTACAATTATCTAGTGCTTCACTTTAGTGCAATTGATTCTTAAATTTGTTAGATCACTTATCAAGTTATTTAAAAGAGATTACTAAGGGTTGAGGCTGCTAGAGAGATTGATAAACTAAATGCAGAAGTGGATGAACTAAGGAAACAAAAAAGGGAAAAAGCTAATAGTTTCGAGATATTGAGAAGACAGACAAAGCTTTGGGTTAAAGCTCTGGAATTCAGGATGACTATGATCACTAAGCATCGAATTACTATGAAATCTTGTTAGAGGATATTAAATGGACATCTTAAAGCAGTAATTGATGAAATAGGATCAACTTTTAAAAGTTATATTTAATTTTGATTGTATTGGTTCTATTAATCATTATCTTCGATTTATATTTCAATAATTTTACAATTCTATTCAATTCAAAACTAAGTTTTTTTTTTTAGAGATGAAAATTAGAAAGTGATAGGTAAAAGGTAATTTTAGAAATATTTGGAATTAATTGAAAATTAGGGGTGAAGATGATAAATTGAGAGGATCAAATATTATTATTATGCTAATTATTTTTGTTATTTTCAATTGTTACTATAGAAGAAGATTGGTAGTTGCTTTTTTTTTTAATTAACTCCCACACTTACTAAAATTCGAACCCCAAAACTTAAATCTTAAGAACACCACTCTTCATTATTGGAATCAGATCTTAGCTTCAAGATTGATAGTTGCTTAACTATACTAATTTCTGATAACTATGCGATGTCAAAAGAGATTAAACATACAACTACACATACCCAAACTTTTTAGCATCATTTCCAACACTTACAGATTATATGGATTTACCTATTGGAGTAATCATTGACTTTCCTTATCTTATTGAGAGTTATCATTAACTTAACAAATAATAAAAATAAAAATATGTATGCCACCCAAACATCCTACTCTCATTTAAACTATCGATCTAGAACTTAATTGTATACATTCATTTTAAAAACCTACAGCATTATGCTCTTAGGCTACATTTGGTAGGAATGATTAGATTGGATTAGTTATTAGGATTGGATTATATTATATTGGATTGAATTAATCTAAATTATATTATATTGTCTTATGTTTTGTAAAGTTTTAGATTGGACTATATTAAATATAAATATCAATTATTCACGAAATTTTATAACAATAATTAAAATAAATTTAAATAGTAATTAAAAATAAAATAAAATATATTGTAAAACAGTTATTGGGTAGTCATAATATAATAAACAAATAAAAAATTAAATATTTAATTAATTTTATCAAATGTTTAAAAAATTATATTAAATCAATTAATTAATGGTATTATTAATTTTCATGACTATTTTTAATAATTTTTTAATGATTATTAAATTTAATAACATCAATAATGCAATAAATTATTAAATGGTTAATTTTATGTTAAATTATTACATATACAAGTAACAAAAATTTAATCTCAAGAGTTAATAGAAGTACCAATTTAATTAGATCATAGATAATAAATAAAAAATAAATTTTTAAGTAAATCACAAATAAAAAATAATTAATTAATTTCTATTCGGTATAAATAAAAAATAATGATATAAATGAAAGTCTCATAAATGGACAACTTTTTTTCTTTGACCTTATCCTGACTAAAGACGTGTAAATTAGGATTACTAATCCCATAATTATAGGATTAAATTCAAATTTAGTCTCTATTAATCCACTCCAACTAAGCTTGCTAAACGTGGGATAAATATTTTATCCCGAAATTAGTCCAATCTCATACTTAATCCTAGCATCCAAACACAACCTTAGATTTTAATCAAGAACTTCAATTCACTTAATCCACATTCACCTAAGTTTGGTGCTAACCGTTTTCATCTAATCATATTATGAAATAAAGAATGTATTTAACTTACTTCATCAACGATATTTTCATTCAACTCCCCTTAAAGATTTTTTGCTCAAGATACTTCCTTACACGGTACATTGAGATTGTTTGCTAATTTACCTCTATTGTTTTTTTTTTAATAATGCCCAAAATTTATAACTCTCTACTTAGTTCAGTAGTGAAATCACTCATTTATATTTTGGACTAACTTTAACTTACTATAGTGTCTCGATTGAGATCAGCAAAACATTGAAATTTTTATCAAACTATTTATTTATGAAATAATAACCGGGCAACCCAAAAGGGGGGTGAATTGAGTTTCTAAAAATTTAAGCGACTAAAACTTAATACAATTTAGTCAAGGCAACCAAATTCGAAATAAACAAATTAACATGTAATGAAAAATAAAGAGATATGGTAAGAGAAAGTAAACACGCGATTTTTACATGGTTCGCCCAACCGCGTCTACGTCCACGCCTCCAAGCTCACTGAGCTTGAGGATTTCACTAAACGAGCCTTCAAGGCTTCAACAACTCTTACAATTGACTTCCAATGTGTCAATGAACCTTTACAACAAGAGATTATCCCAATCACTTAACCCAAGTGTATCCCAACACTTACAACCTCTCAATTTGATTTTTCAAAAAGAATTACAAATAAATCTCTCTCATACAATACATTTGATTACAAATGAAATTCTAATGTGTGATTAAATAAGATGAATACAAGAATTTAAAGCTCAATGAAAGTTGTATGCTGAATAGTCTACTCAATGATAATAGTTGGAATCACTATTTTTTGTGTTTAAATGAGTCTTTTTATAGTTTGATCTGAAAACTAGCTGTTACAGATAATTTGCTCAAAGTCATATCACCGTTAACTCAAAGTCGAATTGTTGTTTTGATTTGAGCAAGTTACCGTTAGATAAATTTTTAAATTGTTAGATCACCGTTATTGAAATGTCGAATCATCGTTATCGCCTAGTGAATTGTAAAGAAAATGTCGCCTTACCGTTTTCATGAAATCGGTTTGCCGTGTTAACCTATATGGTTATAAAATGTTGATTTTGATGATAATAAACCACATGTTTTGGATAAACAAATAATTACACATTATGCTTTTAAAACAAGAAAATGATTTTATGAAATTAATTATTTTTCAAGATGTGGACTAAAATGAAAAAGATTGATTTTAATAAGTATTGTTTTGAATTCTAAAGACCTATATTTAAAACATTTTGGGCCGTATTATAATTTTTATAAATTTAGGCTTTATCATAATTTCATCAAGTTTTGAGAATGATAAGTATTATTTAGAAATTCTGAAATGGACCTTTTTGCAAACTTTTATGACATTTTGAATCATAATGCAGTTACAGAAAGTTTTAGGATAAAACTATAATTTTAAAAAATAGTTCACTATAGCCGTCACTGTAGCAAAGCGGCTAACCAGATCTTACAAAGTGGCAAACTGATTATGGACAGAAACTCTCTGGAATAAAAGCAATTAACTGGATTCAGAAAGTGGCAAATTGGATGTGCAAAAATTCAAATTTTTGAACATAACGGTAACATGAAGCAGCTAATCCGATTCACAAAAGCGGTAACCCGGTTATTACCAAAAAGTCAATAACAGCTAGTTTTCTTCTTCAACTATAAATTGGCTCAAATCAAACTCATTTAAGATGAGGCAACCATTAATATTTTGAGCATTTCTCTGCAAATCTAAAAGCATAAATTTTGTGTATTCATTTCATTTATTCACACATATTGGGCTTTCATTTGTATTCAAACACATTGTGTAAGAGAAATTTTGTAATCCTTCTTGTAAAATCAAATTAAGAGGTTGTAAGTGTTGGGATACACTTGGGTTAAGAGATTGTGGAGAATCTCTTGTTGTAAAGGTTCATTGACACCTTGGAAGTCACTTGTAGGTATTTGAAGCCTTAGAAGACTTGGATAGTAAATTCATCGAGCTTGGTGTGCTTGGAGGCGTGGACGTAGGTGGAGATTGTTAAACCACGTAAAAATTATTGTGTTTGCTCTATCTTTCCTTACTCTTTTATTAGTAAGCTTTATTGAATTTATTATTTTTTATTTTATTCAAGCAATAGATTAAATTACTGTGCAATTTGTTTAACTTAAGTTTTAAAAACCCAATTCACCCCCTCTTGGGTTGCTTAGTTAGTATTTCATGCCGTTAGTGGTCAGAGGCTAATCTTCAATTCTGTTTGATGTCGGTTAGCCGTTATCAAGATGTCAGATCGCCGACAGTGTCCAGAAGTTAATCTTTAATTTTGTTCGATGTCGGTAGTCGTTATCAAGATGCCGGTTAGCCGTTTGCTACAGTGACTGCTACAGTGAATTATTTTTTAAATTATAGTTTTATCTTAAAACTTTATAAAATTATACTATAGCCCAAATCTTTATGAAACTTGACAAATAAGTCTATTTCCAGAATTTTTAAGCAATACTTGTTAATATCATAGTTTTCAAAACTTTTCAATTTGATCATGAGCTTGAAAAACAACCAATTTCATAAAATCATTTTCCATTTAAGTATAAAACCTTTACTACATCAAAATAATAATTTATTTCAAATGTATGAAAAATAATTTAAACTTTTAAAACTTAATTATTCTTCATCTTGTTTATTATTATCAAAATCTTTATTATGAATATATTCATGTTAACAATTTATAAATTAATAAAAAAAATCTCTAACATACAATAAAAATTATAAGTCTTAAAGTCTCATAAAAGAAAAACACACACACGCAGACAGCTTCTGCACATCCTTTATTCCAATTATCTTTTTTTCCCATTTAAATGTCTATTGTCTTAATTTTCCCAAAAAAATAATAATGTAGCATTAAAATAAATTATCTATCCATGAATTCGGGTCCAAACGACATTTGCATGGATGAACATATTGCATGCAACCTACACTTGCAGGTCAATTTGTTGTTTTTTCAATTGATTTACCTGTTACGCATATGCACCGAATTTAGGTCATGTTCGGTTGTAGGAAAAGAGAAGAGAGGAGAGAAGAAAGAAAAGGAGAAGAAAACAATAAGGAGTTTAATTTCTTTTATTAAGTTTAAGATAAAATTAGCAAAAGAAATTAATTTTTTAATTTTTTATTTGGACAAACATGTGTTAGAGTTTTGGTGACTGGCTGATGACCTGTATGTCAGGTTACCACCTCCCTTCAACGTGTATCAATATTAGCCCTGGAATAATATTTGACGGTCAATTTGGTAAAAGACAAATTATAGGGGTATGGAATCACCGTCGCAACGTAGCCCTCCCCTATTTTTATTTTTCTAATGAGATATTCAACTATGGCGAGCGTAGGAAATAGCAAACCTCTGTGATGTCAAAGCACGACTCCTTTTAACCAGAACGAGAACTGTAGACACAAACTCGAAACCGAGTCTCAAACTGTCTGGTCACAACAACACACTTCATCCAGATCCCAATCTATGTATAATCAAATCTATTAACAGCAAACACCATCATCATTCATCAATGTCTGCACTTTCATTCTCACCACATCTTCACATAAACATAAACAGAAACCCCAAACTCACTCCAAAACGAAGAGCTAAACCCAACAAGATCAGAGTTTCACTGCAAACAACTTTTCCACAAGCCACCTTTTCAGACCCTTTTGTGCTCCAGTTAGCAGAGTCCCTTGAAGACTCTCTCCCCTCATCATCATCATCTTCACCGCAGCCTTTGCCTCTCCAGAAACTTCGAGACTCTTCCTCACAAACCCTCCTGTCAACCCCTTGGCCTTCTCGCAAAGATGAACCTTTTCGCTTCACTGACACTTCATTCATCAAAAGCTCCCAAATTCAACCCATTACTCGTCCTTCTTCTTCATTGGATGTTTCAACCGATGCCCAGTTCCCTAGTCTTGTTCTTATTGATGGGTTTATCCAAAATTCCGCTTTGAATTTGTCAAATTTACCTGACGGGGTCTATGTTGGCAGCTTATTAGGTGTATCTGATGGGATTATGAAGAGGGTTAGTGATTTTATAAGTGAATTTCAATGTGGTGATTTGTTTTGGTCAATTAATGGGATGGGGGCTCCTGATTTAGGGGTTATTTATGTTCCGGCAGGCTGTAAGGTAGAGAATCCCATTTATTTGAAGTACTTATCAGTTGAAAGTGGAAATGTGGATTCGAAAAAGTTACCCATATCGAATCCTAGGGTGGTTGTGTTGGTGGAGGAGGGAGGAGAGGTTGGTATAATTGAAGAGTTTGTTGGCAAAGAGGGTAATGACTGTTATTGGGCTAATTCAGTTTTGGAGGTGGTGATTGGAAAAGGGGGAAAGGTTAGGCATTCTTATTTGCAGAATCAGTCTTTGAATGCCGCTCATATCAAGTGGACTGCTGTGAGGCAGGTAAATTCTTGTTCCTAATGCTGTCCTTTTAGTTTGTAGAAGGCTTTTAAAAGTGAGTTTATTGTGCTTCCTCATGGTTGAAACTTTGGTGAATTTCGTTATGTTTAATTGAGCAATGAACATGAAACAGATAATTTTGTGATTAATGTCTGTCTAATACCTGCTTTGTACAGTTTAATGGTAACTGTATGGGTGCTAGTAGGTTCAACCGGTAAAGTCTCTTGTAGCATTATTGCTCGGTGGGAGGGGATCGGGTTAGAATACTATTCACATTGGTGAGGAAGGGATTTGGCTACCATCATGCTACTAATATAATAAAAAAAGAGTTTAATGGTTACCATTTGTTGACTTTGAGAGGATTCAATGTTCGGCTTTACCTAGCGCTACAGCATTGGTCCATGAGCATCAATTATTTTTTTTTCTCCATTCATTTAAACTAGATATAAGATGAAATCAAAGCTTTTTTTTTTTTTTTACCCTCTACTGACAGCAATATTACCTGTTTGATGTTTTTACGCCTAGCACCATTTCTAATCTTGCAATCAGGTTTTGCTTTTCTACCATAAATCTTCTCTTCTATAAACCTTTAAATTTCTTGGTACCTCTTTGTCTTGTGTTTATGGGTTTTCATACCTTGTAAAGACTTTAGATGACAATTTCTTTGCCTAAGTGACTTAATAATAACAGATTTGATTAGAATTGTTGGTTTAGAATGAGAAATTGGGTTTTCTTTACTACTGCAAAATCGTTTGTGACTATGTTGCCATCCTAAATATCAACCAAACCGATTGAGCGGTAGCAAGTTGTTTCTTCTTTGCTCAACTTTATTGTGGATTCTACTGCACAATCTGTGTACATGTACTTTCAGTTTTGTAACTTGGAAAAGTTGCTGATTCTTTTAGTAATGATCAGTGGTGATCTGTTTAGTCAATAATAGCAATTTTGTGACATGACTGCATACCTGCTGTACATCCACCATTGCTATCGTTGAGTCATTATCCTTCACTTTTGATTTTTTAATTAAATGTACAAACCAGACTGATTGTTGTTTGAGTTTTCTAGTCATCTGCTCAAGTACACTGTAGCAGTTCTATATCGACTCTTAAATTGTTTCTTTGTCTTGTAGCGGTTAGTTCATTGGTTCATCCAATTAAAAGAGTTGACCGCTCTGTAAGTTAAGGATTTTAGAGAAAAGATTTCCAAGATGTCCATTTTAGATCGAAACTTTATACGCATCTATTTATGTTAAGTAATGAATAACCTGTAGAAGATTGGATTTTTATGAGGTAATCGTTGCACTATAATGGAGATTGTTTTAGAGAAAAGAACTTAATGGATATGCATGGGGAGAGAGAGTAGTATCATAGTCTATTCTCTATCCAAAGAAAATTTGAAGGACAATAGCCTTTCATAATGTGTCTGTATTTCGGTTTACCTTCCTGCTAGATGTTTAATATCCTTTGCTGAGGGGCAGTCTTCTTGGATGTTACTTATCCAATTTCTTTTTTCCTTTTCTTTTTCCTTCCTTTTGCTGCATGAGTTATGGTTTAGAAGTTGTTGATATCTAATAAATCAGAACTTAATAACTGATTTAAAATACTGATAAATTTTTTCTCTTCTAATTGTTAGAACTATTGTTTGGATCCTTACCTATCCACTTAAGCTTTCAGGTCAAATAGTATCTTGACATGGTGTCAAAGCTAGTGTTTATCATGATCTCTTGTATTTAAACAACCCACCTCCAAAAAACAGCCAAAAAATAAATAAATGATTGAATTTGTCTCTATTTCTGTCTTCTATCTCTTTTGGATTTGGTTTCTGTCTTCTGTCTTTCTTGGGCTTGGCCCAGTGACAAGCTGGTTGGGTTTCCATGTTGCGAGCTTGTCAGTGTTAGAGCTTAATAAAATTGTTCAAGCCTTCACCTGCCAGCTTAAGCTTTTGAATCAAGCAGAAATTTAACACTAAAATTTGGAGTTTTTTCTTATTTGCATGTCGTAGAAACATATTCCTAGTTTCTATATCTGCTTGGTTTTTGTTAATGGTAGTGTTTTAATGAGAACAAAAATTTGCGGTATGTCATTTATTTTGCCTGGTCAAGAATGATAACTTTCCGTCTCTGTGTAGAAATGTTTTGAAGTTTTCCAGGGTAACTTTTGGAGTCTCAAATGTTTTCTTATTTAAGTTTTTCAGGAAATATTAGTGAGTGATTTAGAACTCTGGTTTTATTACTTGAAATTCACAATTTTATTTTGAGATGGATATTAAATGTGACTGGGAAAAAATGTTCTTGTTCTTCAAAATCCACCTTTTGATATTATTAAAAAAAAAAAAACCCACACATACAGTGATGGTTTGCACTTATACTTGTATACGTGCATTTACATAATTGTGACAGGTAGCCTTTTGCTTGAATCTCACCCATTGTATTAATAAATTTATATTGAGGAGGGGCTTTAAAATTAGGTCAAGGGGTATCCTGAGAGTAGAAAAGCATTGGCAGACATGGTTGAAGCATTTGAATCTTGTTGTTTTGCAGGTTTAGACCCCGCATCAAGGGGAATCGTTGATGTGTACTTTTTCTTTTGTGAAACTGTAAAAACATAGGCAACTTTGTTTAATTGATTCTAAGAATCAAGTTTATAAACTGATAACTTTCTCAACAGAGTATTTGCATTTTTTGAATTAGTGGAGTAATTTGCTATTGATACTTTAATTGGAGTTTCATTGACTCCATTTTGTTGGTCAAGGCTGATTTTTATAGGTCGTCAATGAACGGTGAAATTTTCACCTTGTCATAGAGATCTAGGAGAACCACACAGCCTCGGCGCTTAATTTTTCTAGATTAATTCTTCAAACCTTATTGTGCACTATCTATGTACTGTGAATTGATTGAGCAAGTAAATTTCTCATCAATCTGTTTTTCTTTGCAGGAAACAGCTAGTGGTTATGAGCTTGTAGAGGTAAGTACTGGTGGAAAATTGAGCAGGCACAATGTCCATGTTCAACAATTAGGCCCTGATACAGAGACAGAGTTATCTTCATTTCATTTGTTGGTCTCTGATCAAACACAAGATCTTCATAGTTGGCTAGTGTTGGACCATCCACAAGGTTATTGTCGACAGCTTCACAAGTGTATTGTGGCTCATTCGCTAGGACAAGCTGTTTTTGATGGGAACGTAAAGGTTAACAGGTAACTGTGTCACATCCAATCATAATACCTGGTAGCATTATTTGCATTACATGCCATTATATGTCCCCGTTCAAAATCATCAGGTATACAAATCACATTGTTCCATTATCAGAGTCCCTTTTTTTCTACACAATAGTTCTAGACTACTAGTTTCTCCAACGATACAACATGTTGAAAATTGATGCTAAATTAAATAGCTAGCGAAGTTGTGGAGGTGAAAAAAAAATGTGTTGAATAGGCATGCATCTGGTCTCTGAATTGATATATCTTTTGTGCATGCAGATATGCACAGCAAACAGATGCTGGACAACTAACAAGAAGTCTCCTCCTTGAACCCCGTGCAACTGTAAATGTCAAACCCAATCTTCAAATTATTGCCGATGATGTGAAGTGCTCACACGGAGCTGCAATAAGTGATCTAGAAGAAAGCCAACTCTTTTACTTTCAGGCGCGGGGCATCGACTTAGAGACAGCAAGGAAAGCTCTTGTTTTTTCATTTGGAGCTGAGGTGATCGAACAGTTTCCTTACCCTTCTATTCGAAACCAAGTCGTGAGTCATGTCAAAAATTTGATGGGAACTACTGATGTTAGTTTCTCGTAGTCAGGGTTTATAGATGGTGTGCATATTCTGTTTTTGTTGTGCCCTACACATTAGATTATACGATCAATTTTTATTTTTTTTAATATCAGAATAATAATATTATTGTTTAGAAAGAAACGAGTTGTTCTTTTCTGAATACAAACAATATGGCATCTATGCTTCTGATTCTGTTCGTTTTAAGGTGTGTCTATGTTGAAAGAGAAAAGCGTTTGGTTGATTTGAAATCTAGGACCCTTAGATGCAGACATGGGATGCAGGGATCCAAGTATCCAACAATCAAAAACAGGGAAACGAGAATGGATTTAAGAGAATGTCAGTGGGGTGCATTGATAGCTAGGTTAATATCCCACATCGTCAAAAAGACAAACTTTATATGATTATAAAATGCCATTAAAATATCGCTTGGTTGTGTTCGTTAAAAGGAGAGATGGTTGGCATCTCCCCTGGCAGGGACGGGAACTGTCTTCGGACATTTCTTGTTACCCACACATCCGGTTAAGGCTACCCACCTTTCAGGTGGATCTTATACCAATTTTTTATTTTTAAAAAAAAAAAAACTCATTCCAATTTTTTTTTGGAAAAAAAAATTCATTATTCATTCTAACGCAACATTACGTAATTCTAATACAACATTACGTAATGTTTTGATTTATTCACCTTAAAGATAGATCTCATAACCCAATTTTCTTTTAAAAGAAAAAGAGTTAAAAAAAAAAAAAAAGAAACTCATTTACCTTGCTTGATAATGAGAAAATGTAATGTTTTGACCTACCCACCTTTAAGGTGAATCTCATAATCTAATTTTCTTTTTAAAACACTTTCCAAAAATTCATTATTCATTCTAACGCAACATTACGTAATTCTAATACAACATTACGTAATGTTTTGATTTATTCACCTTAAAGATAGATCTCATAACCCAATTTTCTTTTAAAAGAAAAAGAGTTAAAAAAAAGAAAAAGAAACTCATTTACCTTGCTTGATAATGAGAAAATGTAATGTTTTGACCTACCCACCTTTAAGGTGAATCTCATAATCTAATTTTCTTTTTAAAACACTTTCCAAAAATTCATTATTCATTCTAACGCAACATTACGTAATTCTAATACAACATTACGTAATGTTTTGATTTATTCACCTTAAAGATAGATCTCATAACCCAATTTTCTTTTAAAAGAAAAAGAGTTAAAAAAAAAGAAAAAGAAACTCATTTACCTTGCTTGATAATGAGAAAATGTAATGTTTTGACCTACCCACCTTTAAGGTGAATCTCATAATCTAAATTTCTTTTTAAAACAAAGAGTTAAAAAAAAAACTCATTTATGTTTTTTTTGGGAAAAAAAACTCATTTATGTTTTTTTTTTGGGAAAAAAAACTCATTTATGTTTTTTTTTTGAAAAAAAAATAAACTCATTCACCTTACTTGAGAATGGGTAGAAAATATGTTTTGACTTATTCAACTAATTTTCTTTTTGAAACAAAGAGTTGAAAAAAAAAACTCGTTTATGTTTTTTTTTTGGGAAAAAAACTCATTCACCTTACTTGAGAATCGGTAGAAAATATGTTTTGATTTATTCACCTTCACGATAGATCTCATAACCCAATTTTCTTTTTTAAAAAGAGTTAAAAAAAAAGAAAAAGAAGAAACTCATTTACCTTGCTTCAGAATGAGAAAATGTAATGTTTTTATTTACCCACCTTTAAGATGAATCTCATAATCCAATTTTCTTTGGGTCCAACTATGTTGCAACAATGGTACGGTACCATTGTTGCAATATAGTTTTGCCCATTTTCTTTTTGAAACAAAGAGTTAAAAAAACCTCATTTATAGAATGAGAAGAAAATCATAATGAGAAGAAAATTAATTCTAATTACATCACATTACTTAATGTTTTGATCTTTAAGGTGGATAACCCAATTTTTTTCTGAAAAAAAAAAGAAGAAAAAAAGAGTAAAAAAAACTCATTCGCCTTGCTTTAGAATGAGTAGATAAGTAACTCATTCTAAAGCAACGTCACTTAATGTTTTGATTTTGAGTAAGGATGGTAAAATATAAGTTTGGATTCACATATGGCAATGTTTGGATTTGATTTAGACATATTCTTTAGACACTTGGTCGAATTTTTTATTCAAATTTAAAAAGTCTGAATTTTATATTTTATAATATTATATCTATATCAATTTATTTTATAATTTTATATTTTTTAAATTCTATTTTAATGAAATTGATAATGAAAATATAAAATTTAGATATTTTTAGTCCGAATTTTATATTTTATAATATTATATCTATATCAATTTATTTTATGATTTTATATTTTTTAAATTCTATTTTAATGAAATTGATAATGAAAATATAAAATTTAGATATTTAAAATTTTAAATATATGTAATAGGTGGATTAAATAAATGATAATTATTTAAAATAATATTTATCTCATAATTTTTTTAATAAAATCTAAGTTCAAGCCGGACTCTGAACCTATAAGTGATGCCAAAACTGACCAGGCCTCATTCCAAGCCGCTCCTGGCCGGGTCAGGGTGGGTATCTTCGACGTCCTGGGGACCAGGTCGCCAAAAAAATCCAAAACCATTTCTTCTTACTAGTGTGATGTGTGTGCGCGCGTGTATCCAAAAGACGAATAGATATTTCTCAACTTCCCTCGCTCTAATGGCTGCATCTCTCTCTACAGCTCTGGATGTCCATTTGAGCATACCAAAATCAGACACGAAGAGACCCATTTTCTTGACCAAACCTACTCGAAGAAGCCACCCAATCAAAATTAACGTATCTTGCAACTCAAAGTCTTCTGAGAACGTGGCAGCAGAATCTCCAAACCCCGAAACCAAAACCCTATCTTTATCGGAGCAGCTCAAGCCTCTTTCTTCAACGACACTCTCACCAACCAAGAATGACCGAACCCCTCTGTTATCCAAGCCAAAGTCAACGTGGGTCAACCCCACCAAGCCCAGAAGGTCTGTGCTTTCACTGCAAAGACAAAAGCGCTCTACATACTCCTACAATCCTCGCGTCAGAGACCTTAAACTCTTTGCAAGAAAGCTCAATGACTGTGACAACACTGAAGAAGCTTTCTTGCGTGCTATAACTGAAATCCCACATCAACCCACCAGAGAAAATGCGCTCTTAATACTCAACAGCTTGAGGTTTTGGCAGAAGAGCTATTTTTTCTTCAATTGGATCAAGTCCCAGAACTTGTTTCCCATGGAAACTATATTCTATAATGTTACTATGAAGTCTTTGAGGTTTGGGAGACAGTTTCAACTCATTGAACAGCTTGCTAATGAAATGGTAAGCAATGAAATTGAGCTTGATAACATTACTTATTCTACTATTATCACTTGTGCTAAGAGGTGCAATCTTTTTGATGAGGCTATAGAATGGTTTGAGAGAATGTATAAGACCGGTTTAATGCCTGATGAAGTTACATATTCTGCTATTTTAGATGTTTATGCTAAATCTGGTAAAGTTGAGGAAGTGTTGAGTTTGTATGAGCGAGGGGTGGCTAGTGGCTGGAAACCTGACCCCATTGCATTTTCTGTGTTGGGGAAGATGTTTGGTGAAGCCGGGGATTATGATGGAATTAGGTATGTTTTGCAAGAGATGAAATCCTTAGGGGTGCAGCCTAATCTGGTTGTATACAATACTTTGTTAGAGGCAATGGGCAAGGCGGGGAAGCCTGGCTTGGCTAGGAGCTTATTTGATGAAATGGTGGAATCAGGTTTAACTCCGGATGAGAAAACATTAACTGCCCTTATCAAGATTTATGGCAAAGCCAGGTGGGCTGAAGATGCTTTAGAATTATGGGAGCGAATGAGGGAAAATAAGTGGCCGATGGATTTCATTTTGTATAATACATTGTTGAATATGTGCGCAGATATTGGATTAGTGGAGGAGGCAGAGAGGCTTTTTGAGGACATGAAGCTATCTGATTATTGTAAGCCAGATATTTATAGCTATACAGCAATGTTGAATATTTATGGGAGTGGAGGGAATGTTGATAAGGCAATCGAATTGTTCGAAGAAATGTCCGAACTGGGAGTTGCTATCAATGTCATGGGTTGTACTTGTTTGATTCAGTGCTTGGGTAAGGCTAGGAGGATTGATGATTTGGTTAGACTGTTTGGTGTCTCAATTGATAGAGGAGTTAAACCGGACGATAGACTTTGTGGGTGTTTACTATCTGTAGTGTCTCTTTGTGAGACGAGTGAAGATGTTGATAAGGTTATAACATGTCTGCAGCAAGCTAATCCGAAGTTGGTTGCCTTTCTGAAATTAATTGAAGATAATAGTACTGGCTTTGAGAACATTAAAGAGGAGTTTAGGAATGTTATCAAGGACACTGAAGTTGATGCTAGAAGACCCTTCTGTAATTGCTTGATTGATATTTGTCGAAATAGAAATCTCAATGAGAGAGCACACGAGCTGCTTTATTTGGGAACCTTATATGGCTTGTACCCTGGTTTACATAACAAAACTCTGGATGAATGGAGTCTTGACGTCAGGTCACTATCTGTCGGTGCAGCTCAGACAGCCCTTGAAGAGTGGATGTGGACTTTGGCCAAAATTGTTCGGCGTGAAGAAGTGTTGCCGCAGTTATTTTTGGCTGAAACAGGCACTGGAACTCACAAATTCTCGCAAGGTTTGGCGACAGCCTTTGCTTCACACGTAAACAAACTTGCTGCACCATTTAGGCAAAGTGAAGGGAAAGCTGGTTGTTTTGTGGCAACCAGAGAAGATTTAGTTTCATGGGTGCAAGCAAGACCCTCATCTATTACAGCCTAAAATAGGAAGCTAATTCTTCACCACTGCCTAAATGTTTATACCTGCAAGTTTAATTTGTTATATTAGCTTTAGGGACTAGCAAGAAATTTTGAAGTTTCCATTGTTCCTTTTGAAAATGCTTTTGGGTAATTGAGATTTATCATAGTTGTTTTGGCAGTCAATAGTTATTTGGATGTTGCTTTGTTACAATTTATTGTCAAGAATCAATTATGAATTTTGTAATGCTGAGATCAGTTTTTCATAATAGTAATGAGATTTGTAAATGGTTGAAAGTGGAAATGATTTCTATGCAAGGATCTCAAAATGAAATTCACTTCAACTCTGTAAACCGCATAGGTGGAAAATCCACCTTCAAAATTACAAAGATTCTCACCATTTGACAAGGAAATGGTCAAGTTCAGTAAGTATGACTCTGTACCCCCACCAAACTAAAAATGCTAGTTTTTTCTTTTTCATTTTTTTCCTCAACCCCCCCCCCCCTTTTTTTTTTTTTTTTTTTCCCCAACCCCCCCCCCCTTTTTTTTTTTTACCTGACTTAAATAACAATTAAAAAACAGAAGGCTCCTAAAAATCTAAAGAGCCTCTATCTATGGAAATTCTAAAAGTCTAAAAGAAAAAGGTTTAAATAAAAGAAATAGAAAACTGTTTTTATATCCTGTGTCCTAATGAGCATTTCCCAGGTACCCTTCCCACTTTCTTTAATCCTGAATAGAAGTTTCAGGCCTCTCTACTCAACCCTTTGATGACTACCTAACACTAGGCCTGTGTCTTTTGGATTCCCCCCTATTCACTGTACGACACTTATCGAACCCACCAAAAATAGATCAAGTTCAAAATTCCTAAACAATTTGCAGAAACTGACTTGAGAGTTGCAACTCTTGTTCACTTGCTAAAGGTACTTTCCTGACGACTTCCAAATTCTTCCTTCAAGAGATATCACCATAACAGTGACATCATCATGGTATTTTCTGCGATCTCCTTGAGGGATGTCGAGTAATTCATGAAGATCCATCCCTGCAGACAACCAAATCAGAATTATAATCGGCAAACTATATGAATAACTAAAACTGATCTTGTTAGTGATACTACGAGCATAACTCATGAAGGTACACATGTTAATGTAGAAGAAAATTTAACAAAATTATGACAGCGCGTGAAGATTAGAAAGAACTGACAGAGCTCATTATTATTTACTCAGAAAAGTGTATTACCTTTCATGAGTTAATTATTAAGTAAATAAATAAAATTACAGAGAAGAAACAATATTTTACCAGCTCTCTTTGCTGCGTGGAGAAGCAGCTCCTCTATTAGGTGCTGTGCAGGGTCACCGTCTGGAAATTTCTCCATGAAACTCTCCACAAGAGAAACTACTTCCTGATTGGTCAGATACTGATATAAGCCATCAGATGAGAGGACCAAAAATTGATCTCTTGGGCAGAGCCTAAGGTGACAAAGAGAAGGTGTGCAGGATATGTATGGAGCTGTACCAATGTACTCATTTCGAAACATTTCCAATAATGTATCATTCAACTTGGGCTGCACCAAGATGCCATCATATTATTATCAGAGTTCAAAACACATTACATCCAAAAAGAATGACATGTACAAAACTTAATCAAGCGAAACAAACACAGGCATAAAGCTTATGGTGGGCTTGTTAAAGAGCAAGTAGCCACTAGTCACATCTGACCCTAACAAATGCAAAA
The DNA here is from genome assembly GCA_002013955.2 of Citrus medica. Classification (NCBI taxonomy): domain Eukaryota; kingdom Viridiplantae; phylum Streptophyta; class Magnoliopsida; order Sapindales; family Rutaceae; genus Citrus; species Citrus medica. The sequence goes on along the minus strand of MKYO02009009.1, from coordinate 70,295 downwards.
TGAATTGTAATGCAATTGAGTAGTTTACATGATACATCAGGTACACAAAACAAACAATAAATGAGCAAAGCAAAAGCTTGCCTTGTACGGCTTGTTAAAGACCGACTAAGTAAGAACCAAAGATGTAAACAAGCTTACTGAAGAACAATGAAACCATCAAAAAAGAAAAGAAACACTGAAGAATATATCTTGAAAGAATGTTTAGTTAGGAAAAAGCATGTAGAAGGTTACATTTGTATGTCTAAGCAGAACTTAATCTTTATTAACATTATTTTGGTGTCATTTTATAAGAAAAATAAAGGATTATTTCCCTTTTTACAATGAAGATGAGTATACAATGCTTTACTAGAACACCGCACAAAAGCATTTAATAAAAAATAAATAATAATAATAGTCTTATGTCACCAGTACACACACACCACCAGTCAGTTGTACTTTTCATTAACCACAATTGCCATTTATTATAAATCTTTAAGGCAGAGTTACAACAGAGCACATTTAACAAACCTTTTTAAGAAATCCTGCTCCAAATGCTCTTGTAACCTTAAGACGTCCTTTCACTCTATCATTGACAATGCATTGGCTGTCATCAGGGTGTTCATTCTTGATTCTTATGATTTCCTGCACAATTTGAACAAAGAAAAGTTCTTAGCAAATGGGCATCACCACCCATCAATAACATCATCCTACAGTGAGTTAAAGGTGCCAATCATCATAATTAAGGGGCAGAAAAAGAAAAAGATAAAGACACCACCAAACAGAATCGACTATTTAGCATTAACTACGCAGAAAATATACACGCAGGTGCAACTATTCATTAGTTGTCAAACAATATATTTGCAGCTTAGTCTGAAGGCATCAATTATGCATGTGGTTGTCAAAGAATATATTTGTGGCTTGATCTGACGGCACCAATATGTTAAGTCAAAAAATACAATGAACTTCAGCTGCCACCAGAAGGAGAGCATATCTATCCTGAGATCAGCAGAAAGTACAGTCTGACTCAATAATGAAAATAATGCCAGGAAAACTATTCTGTCTCATCTTTTTTTTTCCCCTTTTTATTTTCTTTTTCTTTTTATTATTATTATTAAATTTTTTTTTTTTGAGGTGCTGAATCTCACCTAATCACAAACATACATGTCAACATAGACTTATCATAGCAAAATCATTTCACTGGGTACTTTGATCAACATGTGACTGAAATATGACAGTATATTTTATACGTTGAACTTACTGAACTGACAGGCACATCATCTGACATCAGATCATGTTTTAAATTAAAAAATACCCCACAATGTAAGAATATCTATCCTGAGATCAGAAGGAGAGCATATCTATCCTGAGATCAGCAGAAAGTACAGTCTGACTCAATAATGAAAATAATGCCAGGAAAACTATTCTTTGTCTCATCTTTTTTTTCCCCTTTTTATTTTCTTTTTCTTTTTATTATTATTATTAATTTTTTTTTTTGAGGTGCTGAATCTCACCTAATCACAAGCATACATGTCAACATAGACTTATCATAGCAAATCATTTCATTGGGTACTTTGATCAACATGTGACTGAAATATGACAGTATATTTTATACGTTGAACTTACTGAACTGACTGGCACATGATCTGACATCAGATCATGTATTAAATTAAAAAATACCCCACAATGTAAGAATGTCAACATAAAAAAATAGTATGATATGACCATAGCTATGGGTAAGTCTGGGCGCAGCCCTTATTGTAGCTTCACCTGATTGCATGCATAACCAGAGAGAAGTGCAACATATCTTTGGCATTGCCTCAGGAGTCAATCAGTCAAAAGTAAATATCCTCATTCGTTAATTAAATCCTAATTATGCCCCCAAGAGCGTGGTCGGGTTGGTAACAGCATGAAGCTTGTAGCCGCTGACCACCCGGGTTTGATCCTTAGGGGTAGCAAGGGGGAAAAATAAAAAACCTATTTGGGCTTTGCCCACCCCCCTTACTTAAAAAAGATTAAATGCTAATTATAAAATCAGTCATTGTATTTTGGACAATTAAATTTGCTCTGCCAAATACCATCAATGTTTTAGACTGGTGTACATAAGTGATGAAAGATAGCAAATGCAGGTCAAATAGACAAATAATCATTCACTTTAAAACTTCTAAAAACCTAACATTTGCTCGGCACTGAATTCCAAGCATAAGAGGAATCAACATCTCCAAGCAGCTGATTGGACAGGCCAATAAACCAGTAGGTATCTGAGGACAATATTCCAAATAAACCAGTAACCAGTACCTAACAGTTATGAACAGAAAATGTATTGAAGGCATACAAGTTTTTCATGGCTGGAGGTTCTTAAAAATTCTTTCGAAGCTAATTTTGTATTATATATATCTTGGAGCTATTAATCAAAGAATAAAATTTGTAAAGACGAAGAAGAAGAGCAACTTAATCGCAAAGGATTGGTATAGAAAATTGTTGAAATCAGTATTTTCCCAACAATTTTGAGATCCAACAGTTTCGAGGCCAAAAAAAAAAGGTTTGTATGCATGCAAACCACAAGGTCAGACACATTTAGCTTCTAAAGCAGCCTTCCCCCCCCCCCCCCTCCTAAAAAAAAAAAAAAAACTTTGGCCAGTCAACTTCTACCAATATACAGTGCAACCACTTTGTTACTAATCTAACCAGCCAAACTGATAAGTTACTATACTGTAATAAAGCCAATGAGAAATGAGGATTTCAATATATGAACTGCAGAATAAGGAAATGAATTAGCACTAACGTACTCAAGACTTACTTCTTCAATGCTAGTGCTGTGATCAGTCGAAAGCTGCACTGCAGTCAATTTTATTGCCTGAGCAGGAGCTTCATCTGCCGCTACCTTACCTCCCCTTTCACCCAATGTCACTGATGACTCCTCAACTATACCATCCATACTTGACCCAGTGTCCACTTGTCCCTTCATCCACCCACTACCTCGAACTGCCTCTGGCTGATATTGTGCCACAATTGCCCTACTATCACCTACATTCATCACATACACATCCTCATCCCTCATCAACACAACTAGCAAGCAGGAACCCATCAAAGCCAGCTCTGGATTTGTATCAAGCACTTTTTCTGTCATATCCAAGTAAGCGAGCTCAGTCAAATCTAGAGCCCGTGACAATGCCCTTAAAACCAATTCATGGTCAACCGGACCAACTCTTCGCTTCTTCCCACTCTGTACAATCCTCTCTTCTACTCTATTCTCCTCTACCTCAACCTTCTCTTTCTCCTCCAATCCAAATTTCCATGGAAACAAAGACTTCCTCCCTTGACTAGACTCCTTATGTTTGGTTAACAACCCTTGTTTCAATTTTGACAATAACAGCCATCTCCTACTCACAGCTGACCCGGCTTTGTTGACACTGATGGCATCATCCACGGAAAATGCAAACCTCTCTGATCCAGAGAGATCAAGGCCATCTTCTTGATTGTCCTCCGCCAAAAACTCCCATAACCTTCTTCTCCTAGTCTCTGTTTTCTCCGATTCAAAAGTCACTCTTTTAGCTCTCTCTTTGTCTTCCAATTCATTTTCACTAATTAAGACTGATGGGTCATTTTTAATTTCAATTTCCTGAGTATTATCATTTTCATTAACACTAACAGTAACATTATTAACTGTTTCATCTGGCTCTTCAATATCCCAAAATAAACCTTTTAACTCATTATAAACAGCTCTATAAAGATTACCCATCAAAAATTCGGGCGCATCAGGGCCATTGAAGCCGTCATAAATGCCAACAAACAACCACCCGTGTTCTTCCGACACCACCACGTGCACGCGATCCTCACCGGCCTTACCCAGCGCCCACTGCACGTTATTATCATTTTCCCTCTCGTTTTTTGCCACGTCAGCATCAACATCTTCCACGTTGTTGTTGCTGTTGTTGTTGTTGTCTTTCCGACTGACGAAATTCAGCACCGGTACCACCCACGGCCGTTTCTTATCGTGAAAGGCTTTCCGTATTCCTGACATCCCCAAAATGCCCCTCTTTTTCTTCCTTTTTACGTAAAGGCCACCGAGCGGAGCTGAAAAATGGACGCGGCCGCCGCCTGGTTCCGAGGCAGCGTTTTGGTCGAGTGGGCCCGACAATGCGCCTAGCGGGCCAGAAAGAAAGAAAGGCCCCCGCTCCGACGCGTCGTAAGCACCGCCACGTGGCACCGGTTGGAGGGGTATGGCGCTAAACGACGACGTGCTCTCAAAGCCACTTACATTCACGATGCTGCTCTTGACACCGTAACCACCAGCACACGTAGGCTCAGTGGCATCGTCATAGATATTGTCAAGCTGAAGGACAGTCCTGGGAGTAGCGGTGTTGGCACTGACGGAAGCTCCAGAAATGGCCCTGAACCCGGTTTCCGGCTGCGGACCGCGGGGCCCGGGACCGGCCCGGCTCGGAGAGAACCGGAGCGACTGGGAAGGAGAGACAAAGCGATCGGAGGGAGTTGGAGAGAGGAAGCGGTTGGATGATCTGACGTAGCAGAAAGAGTGACCCAGAGTTTCATCCAACGGCTCAGATGAGGCGAAGATCAGGTCCGGCTGTTGCTGGGTTTGGTCCGGTTGGGTCCGGTTCGTATGGTTAACCGGTTTGAAGCAAGGGAAGAGGGAAGAGAGTCCACTTCCCATCACATTTGATACTTCACAGCTTCGTTTCAGCTTTGTTTTTTTTTTTTTAATCTTTTTCTTTTCCTGCTTGGCAGCTGAGAAAATTTAACTTATAAGTTTCTGGCGAAGTAAGAAAAAAGAAAAATTAAAAAGTTATCGAACAAAGAAAAGAGAGAGAGACTGGAGAGAGTATTTTATATTTGAACTTGGAGTAGACTTATTTATATTGACAAAGAGAGAGAGAGAGATTGTTTTTGTTGCTTTTGTTTTTGTAATTTTTTTATTTTTTTTATTTTTTCCTCCAAATGCTATCTCTTTGTTTTCAGTTTGTGTGCAGTTGGTTGCTGGCTCTTGGTTGACGGTTACACCTGGCGTTTAGCAGCAGCGGAGGAGGTTTAATACGGAGGGTGGATGGTTGCCACGTCAGATGCCAGCTCAGAGTTCGGGGGTCCTCTTAAGACTTTTTGCAATTTGATTGCCATTTTTGGAATTTACTCTTCAAAATGACAAGGAAGTCCTCTGTGTGTGTGGGGGGTGGCTTTTGGGACTGTGAGGAATAATAGAGCAGTAGGGTCAAAGTGGGAAACAGTGGCTGAGAAAAGGGTTGTTTTTGAGGTAAGCTTTTGTCTTTTTCCTTGCCCGGTCAATGAAAACTCCTTGTTTGGAAGCAAGAGCCTAATATCAGTTTGGCAATTATACCCTTGGATTTTTAGATTATAAAATTATATTTTCCTACTTAAGTTTTTTTTTGGACCCCTAATTGCATGTAATTTTTGTTAGTACATTATTCTAAACAAATATAAATGGGATAGAATCATAAAAATTAATAAGAATAAATATTGTGAATCATATGATAACACAAAACAATGGTTTTTTTTGTTTTTTTT
>MKYO02009009.1:0-64622 GCA_002013955.2 Citrus medica | reverse complement strand
AAAAAAATAAAAAAGATATATATTAATTTTTGTGGAAGCTCATGTGTGTCCAAAAAAAATTAATTTTGTAAAAAATTAAGTTATCAATTTTTTTAAAAAAATAATATTTTAACTTCTCAGCAGAGTGTTCTATAAAAATTAATATATATATATATATATTGTTTTTATTTTATTTTTTGGTGTTAAACTGGTAATTTAATTTTTCTTTTTAATAATGTTTAAAAAAGGAACATTATTGTAATAGGGTAATATTGTAAAAATAAGTCAAAATTAACAAAAGACAATGGCAAGAATGTCAATAATTTAATGATAGGGATGATTTGAGGTATTTTTAAAAATATAGGGACTAAACGGACACTAACCTCAAAATATAGGGACTAAACGAGCTTTTACCCTTTTTTTTTAAGAATGTGTAATAGAGTTTGTATAACATTGTATTATATATAAAATTCTATCTAATGCTGGACTTACAGAGTAGATGTATATAAATTTATGTTAGGAATTAATATATATATATGGAGCATTACTAGAAATTTATAGATTCTTATAATTTGAAACTGTTGTAAAAGTACAAAGATCAACACATATATCCAGTTTAAATATAGAACAAATGAATGCTGAAAATTCTTCCAATGGATCGCCCACTCGAAAAACATACGTTCAAATGTTTGTTTAGATAAGTGTTTAAAGATTAATTATTTTTTGGGTAAAAAAATAATTTCATTGAAGCTTGAAAGCCCGTTCAATGACTCAACCATCTGGAAAACATGCATTGAAACATTTGTCCATTTCATTACTACTTAAATTTGATTTTAAAAAATAAATAAAACACGTAAACAATTATTAGAGTTAATAAAAATATTCTCTTCATTTCAAATATACTTACGGCGTGTTTGGTTTGAAAAAATGGAAGGAAAGGAGAGTAGAGGAAAGGGGAAAGAAATAAAGAGAATCAAAGATGATTCCATATCAAATCAAAAATGAAACTTAGATTAATCCTCATTTTCTCTCCCTCTCTCCTTTTTCCACTCACCTCCTTTACTCCCATTTCTTTCAACCAAACAAGTACTAAGCTCATGTTTAGTTGGAAGAAATGATAAGAGAGGAAAGGAATGTAAAAAAAAGAAAGGGAGAGAAAATGAGTGAAAAATAAAATCAATTTTATTTTCATTGTTTAGATGGACAAATAATTCATTTTTCTTTTCTTATATCTCACACTCTCTTCCCTTTCCACTCATTTCCTCTCCTCCTACTTCTTTCAACCAAACAAGCACCATGTGTACAAAGATGTCAATCCTATCTAGGATCAAACAATAATATAAATGAAGGTCAAAAGTAATTTTAAATGGTCAGCCACTTGGAAAACATGCATAGAAACGTTTGTCTACATACGTGCTTAAGATTTGATTCTATAAAAAGGAAAAATGAATCCAATCAAAGGCCGAAAGCTCTTTTAATCACTCAATTCTATCCATTTAAGAACTTAAATTTTATTTACTTAGAAACAGATATAAACAATTATTAGAGTCTATCCTATAAATAGAATTTTCTTATTTAATCTGCATACACGGTACCGTGTATAGTTATAAGGGTTGAACAATAGGGATGAATATTAAAATGAGGCTATATTTAGATCTAAGGAGTATTTTTGTTTATATAGTTTCTCATTTACTGAAGTCAATAATTATTCAAAAGATACCCAAATGAGTTACATTTAATTTACTTATATGTTGAACATTTAACAATTTATTAGAGAACAATAGTTCATTTCAAGTTTTAGGGTGCGTATGGGATTGAGGTTGGATAGATGTAGCTCAAAAGCTACATTGTTTATTAAACACTATCTGCTGTAACTCGGAAGATATGTTGATTTGATTTTCCACTTGTGTAATAAAAAATCTATTATATCTTTAATAATTTTATTAAAGTTACAGTACCCCAATCCCAAACAAAACCTCAATAAGATATATATGAAACTAATAAATTCAAACTTATATGGTTTAAGTATTCTATATATAAATTAAGTTAGTTCTCGTCCTTCAAAAACTACCGGTGTAATAAGAACATCCGTCAACAAAAGAATTGTGTACAAATTAAGTATTTAGGAAACATGCATGTAAACATTTGACAAAATAAATAGTTATTATTAAAGTTTGATTATGTTGAAGATAAAAGAATTAACACGATAGTCTGAATTCTAAAAAGGTTTTAAAATACCAAAAGTAATGGTTCAATAATGATAAGGATGACAAAAACCAGATTAGGTTTACATCTTGGGGGGTGTTCAAGCTCATATGGTTTTGTCTTTCTTGAATTATAAGTCAACAATCAATTTCAAACATACCCAAATAGAGTCATATTTTATTATATACTTTTTGTAAAATTATTTTAGGTGAAAGCGATAAGTTAATCTGAAGTTACAATAAGACAAGAGATTGATACTTGTCATCTTGAAGATTTAAGCTGCTTTGATTTGAACTTAGACAAAATACTAATGCAATTTATAGTCTAAGTCGTAGGTATTTGAGAACTATGATTATTGAAAATAATTAATAATAATTTAATTGTTTGTAAAACAATATCTTTCCTTATTTTTGCTGGCTGTCAATTTAAATTTATCTAATCTATAAGATAAAAATTCTTTATTTTCCTGCTCATTTGTTACTTTCAGAAATTATATTGATCATCTACTCATTGTTTTCTCCAATTTCATTTTTTTAAAAAAAATTAATTTGTTCTTCTGTTCACTCGAAGTTTATAAATTATATTAATTTTTTCACTTTTCCATTAATAGTGTTAGAGAATCTCAGCAAAATAATCATTTTGTTCTTCAAATTCAATTTGTATATTATGATATTATTCTCATTTATTAGTACACTGAATATAATACACGTGTTCTTTAAATTTATTTTATCGTAGTTAATAAAAACAAGCATAATCTCATTATAAAAAGAAATCTAGGTGATCGATTCATTGGATACTAAATTATTAGCAAATTAATCAGTTGTAGTCACATTGGTTTCGGATGTTGTAAGTGGAACCATTCTCACGTGTATGTAGAGAGTTTAATAATTCAATTAATGAGAAAAAAATGAGGGATTTATTCAAGATAAATATTTTTTTTAAGGAAAAAAAAAGCTACTAACCATAAGGTAGAGCAATTACATATGAATTATGAAATGTGCAATTAATTTAAGAAAATATTTTTAACAAAAAAGATGACTTACATTAGTAATAACTTTTATTGAAACTTGTTAAAAAGTTAGCCTTATAATATGTTCTCAAATAAGAGGCTTATAATATGTTCTTAAATAAAAAATGAATGCTCCGATAGATAAATATCACATAAGTTAATATTAGATCTAAATGTTAGGATCCCTAACATTATTGTTTTAATTAATATTTTAAATTTTTTAATATTCTAATTATTTTAGATTTTAAATCTTGGGCATAAGGTAATTGCCTTAGTTGCCCGGTCCTAGGGCCGGCCCGGCGTCTAATTCATATCATAGTCTCATTAATAATGATAAGAAACAAAAGAGGTAAACGGGACAACGACAATTGTTTTTAGACTTGTTTGATGTTGCACAAAAATAATATGTAATAATATTTATTTATTTTCTCCCGAACAAATGAGCTATGCATTTTAAAATGTTAAGGAACTTTGATAGATTTTTTACCAACCCAAGAAATCTCTCTTCGCTAATATTTTAATAAGAGGTCTCGCTAAGTTATATTTAATATAATTCACAATTAAGTAGAATTGGTCTAATTGATCTATCTATTTGTAAGTTATAATAAATATAATTTAAGAAATCATTTAATAAAATATTTATAATAAATATGGGTATGATCTTGTTCATTTTCGTATAGATTAAAAAGGCGATAGAAATTATTACTTTTTTTTTTCAAAAAGAAATTGAACAAAAATGGTAAAAAAAAAGAAAAAAAAATAATAATGGAGTGGTACATATTTTAACAAAATATGGAATATGATGATAAGTGGGCAGGAGTAAATTTTTTAGCAGGGGTAATTTTGTCATTTTAGAAGGCTTTTGGGGAAAGGGAAACGTACATCTCCATCTTGGCCTTCAAAGATCCAGGTTGCCAGGTTGGGCTACACAGCACTTTGCCCCATCATACCGACATGAATCACAAGATAAGACATTCACCAAAATTGGACGGTCAGGATTCAAAGCTAGCAAAAGAGAGAATATTGTTTCCAATGTGCATCGCATGGACTGCATCTGATTAGTCAAAGGGCACGAATTCCTCTTCATTCTTTGTTTTGTCGTGATCCAAAAGCACCCAAGCCCTCTACAAAATTATTTAACATTTAATTTTTAAAATATTGTTATGTATGTATGTATACATCTATATATATTTATAGTCGGATGGATAATTTTTAAATACGAATGGAATTAAAAAATAAACAATATACCGAATTTTTTAACTTTTTTTTTTAAATATGACTTTCGCACATAAATACGACTTTACGTATTTATATTCGTCTTTGTAATAAATTATTTAGTTTGTAAGAGAGAGTAGCTTTTCCCGCTAAGTCAAAAAAACGCACTTTTAATTATTAAAGTAGAAAAAATTGTTTAAAATATTTATTTTAAATGAAAAGGAAGAGAGAGGGGAATTTTGCATGTGAAGGCGGGAAATCTCACCCTGCAAGTCAAAGAGTTTGTTGGTTTTCAGAATTTTTTATTTTTATTTTTTATTTTATATCTTTGGAGCAAAGAGACAAAGAAACATATGAGGCCACAAAATACGTGTGAACACGCCCACATTCTTTATGTTTTTGTTCGTACAATAATTATTTTATCAAATTTATCTTTTTCCTTCTTTTATTTAATTTTATCAGATAGTAATCTAATCCACCCTTAATATATATATAAATATATATATATATATATATATATATTCTAATTAAGATCTTTAACTATATTAAAATCAGGGATAAACTAAAACAAAAAAAAATTATACAATTTATTTTATCCTACAGTATATAGAAATTTATGTTTTTTTAACTTTTAATTTAACTTTGACTTTATTATGATCAAAGATTTCTAATTGAAAACCATATATATATATATATATATATATATATATATATATAAAGAGAGAGTGAGAGAGTGAGTTTCCAATTATAAATCCTTGATAATTAAAGTTAAGAATAAATTAAAAAATAAAAAGATAACTATAGAAACAAATTACACTGCATTATAATATGTGTGTTTTTTTTAATCTTTTAACTTATCTTTGATTTTAACATAATTAGATCGGTAATTAAATATTTTTTCCTATATATATGTGTGTTGGGTGGGGGAGGGGGGTTGGGAGTTTTATATCGTTTATTCATTTATTACCCCAATGTAATAATTATGTTGTTATAAATTTTACAAATAATTTTTTACTCCACAAACATTTTTAATTGTCAAAATAGTTCTTATTTTTTACGAATATTCATTGCTGGTATTTTTTTTTAACTCTTTAGAAGCAGTCATAATCGTTAATTAGTTAAGTCTTATCCTTATTAATACATTTTAGACACATATTTTTATCAAATTCCAACCGATAACATAAACAAATGGCCCCTTGAGCTTGAGGACCTACCCTTACGACAAGATTCTGATAATCTAACTCTTCACTCTTAACAAAAAAGAAAAAATTCTCACACAACCTATTTCTAAGTAAAAAAATTATTATCAACTCTACTATTCCTGTCAAGCCAAAAGTTTCTTTTTCAACAACATAATTAAAGGTTATTACAAAATAAGAAAAAAAAAACAAGATAGATCCAAAATTTCTTGTTTAAACCCACTTTTATGCACCACTGCCATAAAATATCGATCGCACTCAAAGCTAGTTCCAATTTTTAAATTATTATTCACACTATTTGTTAAAATCTGCCACTGCTACATTTACCCAAAAAAAAAAAAAATCAACTAGTTTTCCTAGTAAATTATTCTATCACTTTCCCAACTTCTTACATATATAGTTGTCCAAAAAATGTTTTTATAAATATTTGAAAACACTTCTAGATGGCCATCTAATTTTCTTAGACTATGTGGTGAATACATAGAATATGCATATTTTGTTATTTTCAGTTTTTGTCTTTATTATGATTTTCTGTCAGTTTAATTTAAGTAATCACTTGAAAATTTTTTTAAAAGAAATTAAACGGCTAGATAAAGGCAAACATTAGCTTGTGAAAAGGTTCAATATTTTAGTCCCATGATTTCAAGTCACAAAATAATATTTAATTTATTAGTCAATTTTGTTCCAACTTGTTTATAGAAAAATGAAAGAACACGCTTTAAGAAGAATCTTGAAGTAGACTGACTTGATAATTTAGACAGGAAATATACAAAATGTGAAACAGAGAAAGGCATTTGACATTTGCAAATAATGACCTCATAAACAATAATAACCTGAAAATTTCAAAACAATTAATCATGATTTGCACGAATTATAAATACGACCACAAAATTTTATCAACACAAAAAAAAAATTGTTGCTAATAATGAAAATCTTGGTGATGTTACTTGTAAATGTTGAAACGTAATCTCGCCCTTAATTACTTATTGGTTAATTAGTTGCCTAAAATCATTACTATCGACTTGACTTTCAAGTCTATAGCACAAATCATTAATCATGATAATAATGATTATCATGGGTGATTCGGTTAAAAATTCATTTTTCGTACCAACTACTTGGTAGTTTTCTCTTTGATAATTGAAACTACGACCTCATTTAGCCTGGCCCCAAAGTGATTTTGTCGAACAAGAGTTGCGTATGCCATCATATTAGCATTGCCATTTGTTCAAGGCCCAGGAAGGCCCAAATTGTAGTTCTTAGCATTTAAGAACGCCCAGTGGTCACAATATGCTACAAAATATGGAGTATTAAAAAGATAATGCTTAAAATTAGCATTAGCACAAACATACAGTCACCCGAGTTTGAATCCTCTTACTTATGTCTCCATCCACGCACGTACTATTATAAATAAATTGAATCCAAAATTAAGGATTTAAAGTTAAAAAAAAAAAAGAACAGTTTTTGTGTTTCTATCCATCAACCATTGAATTAAGTGAAGCTAGTGGATGAAAAATTAAATCACATTTGGCTTTTAACCAATTTATGTTTGAGAAAAACTTCCAAGTGACGTGCGTGTCCATTAAGATTATGACAAATATACTTGCGATTTGAAATTAACCAATCCCGAATGCGTCTCACGTAAGTTTTTCAGTCATGTTTTGCCATTTGGAAGTATGCATATAGAATGCCATTCGAAAAGATTGTTGGTTCCCGCAAAGCGAAAACTAACAAGCTTAAGATAAGGCAAGATCTATGTGTCAACTTTTTGCTGCAATGACCTGATGTTATTAATGGTGACTGCTGCAAAATGCAAATCTCTGATAGGCAGTTTCAAATCTCAGGTTCAAGTTCTAATTTACACAATAATTCTGGTCATAATATTTTGTTTTCGTCTTACACAAACGTCTCCACTTCATTATATACACAAAACTAATTGGTTGCTTAAGGTCAGGACTGGTGTGCAGTTGTGTACATTTTTTTTTTCTTTTTTCTCTATCCATGAACTAAATACATTCAGTGATCGTAATGGGAGTCTTACAAGCTCAAATTTGACCTGCCCGAATGTCTCTATCCAGACGATCAGCATTAAGGGTCCCGGGAAGCTCTCTGAAATCATCGTTGAAGATAGAATATGCACTGCATAGATTAAAAACAAAATGTAAGACACTCTAGGTAAATTCAGACTGATCTAAGTTGTTCAGCAAGGTTACACTACAAATTAAGAAAACACAATGGAAAACTAAATTAAAGAACTAACAAGATTCAAGGAAAAAACAATATGTTTCGATCACATTTCTTCCTTACAGATGTATGCCTTGCTAGAGTAGCTTGTCGATATAATATTTCCCCATAAATATTATCATAACAAAATTTTTATGTTCCATTTCAATTGAATCACAATTCATTAAATCACGAGCAAGCATTATATGCTTATAATTTTTCTACCTCATGTCTCCAGGTCGACGCTGTCCCAGATTTAGGAAGATGATAGAGAATGCTGTCCCAAGTATCTGAATAAAAAGGAATAGAAAGATTCAAAATCATTTTCCTCAAATTGTGGTAAGTGTATGGAGAATTGTAGAGCAAAAATGAAGGTTATCTGTGTTTTCAAATAACTTCTGGGATGTGCTTTGATTATTTTCCCCCTTTTCTAAGAGAAAAAGATCAAAACATGAGCTAAGGCCCTGAGGTCACTAGATGTCACTAGCATGAAGTAGGTGAGATAAAAAGGAATTAGCTACTACTACTAAAAGCATTATTTTTATTTTTCTTTCTATATTCCTTCAAGAAACAAGACAAACTTGAATTAATAAAAAGATAAGCTGTTGGCAACAATTGATTTCAGCTTTGGTAGGAGAAATCAAATAAAGTTTAATTTCTTCAAGTCTTCTTGAGGGGAACCATTAAAAACATAGGTCTTTTTTGCCCTAAGTACAGCCAATAACAAAAGTTGGCTACTACTCCGATTGGTAAAAAATAAGAGTTGTTTAGCAAGACAACTACAGAAGATTATCCTTCAGATGATAACTTCCAGAAACAGAAAGCTTAATTTACTTTTCCAATTAAAATAAAGATTCATTAACTACCAAATTAAAAAAGGATGGGATGTTTGAATTTTTTTTGTTTCCTTTTACTGTAATTCCAAACCAGACTATTCCTCCAAGACTAAGAAAAGGGGAACCCAAAAAAATTCAACAATAGGAACAAACATTGAACTCAAACTTGTGTTCACTTTTGAGATATATATATAGTGAAACAAATAATTGAGAGCAAAAAAAAAAAAAAAAAAAAAACCAGTTTTATGCATTTGTGGATGACTGGAATCAATGCAAAGACTTACATATAAAGGTCCAAGATCCCATCTGTGGGCAATAGGTGCAAAGACAAACCATAAAATGATAATTGCCCAAATCTTTAGACTGAGTGAGGAAATCGCCATCAGAAGTATATCTATCAAACAACATCAGCCGAAGAGGCAGTCAGCACTTCAAAATATAATAGATGACCATTGCAGAGAAGCAGCCTGGCCTAGAAGCCCGCCTTTGACAACGCTTACCAGGAAGCTTTAACTTGTTGCGGAGGAAAAAGAAGAGCTTCCTCTTCCAGCGGCTTGTTGACTGTGGAAGCTTAAACTTCTTGACATTCAAAAAGCAAGGGGCAAAAAAAAAAACAAAAAATCAAATGAGAAATGTTTGAATTTTGAAACAACATCTGAATTTTAAGGAAATTAGTAATTTGATTACCAGATCTAAATCGTCATCATCGATACAAGTATCATCCCGGAGATGTCTAGGCGGTGGCTTTGGTTTGACAGCAGCAATCACAGAGTCTAGAAAATAGGTGTAAAAAGATCCAACATAACATATTAACAAGATGACAGCAGCAATCACTGTCAGTAATTTTTTACGCTTGAAACCAAATAATACCGGAACTACACATACCTATAAAAGATAACAACAATGAGGATCTGTCTACAAGATGAGTTACAGTTGTTTTTCATCTTACGTAATTATATCATTAGTAATTATTTTGTATTTTTCGATTTCTACAAGTAAAATTTCAAGTAAGCAAATCAAATTAAGTTGATGGCTATTTATTTACATTCAATTGAATAAGCAAGTTTCTTGATCATCAAAACAGGAATATTAGCTTCTATAAATAATAAAGATCTTGACTATCATCAAACCTGAAAGCCAATACACTAAAATTACAGAACTGCGCTCAAACAAAACATAAGAGAAAATATGGCAGAAAGATTTTACAAAATCAAAATAAGTAATTAGAAGTGGCAGAAACTCCATTGATCAAATTTTTATTTTCTGGCAGTAAGTGTAATTTTGCCTTGCCCTAAAAGGGGTTTACGTGACCATTTTGCCAAACTACAAGGGTGTTAGCGTCCCTTTTCCCTTTAAAGAATGAATATAAGAAATTGATTGGAATGAACTCTCTTTCATCTATTATGCAATTTCGAGCTACTAGCTAGCTTGCCTTGAGGTTGGATCAACCAACCGGAGCAGCCAGCTATCATGCTTTTGGGATAGAAATGAAGCTATTCAAAGCATCAATAGAAATAAAATTCCATTTGACTCTTGCCTATTCAACCAAACTAGACTGGGCGAGTAAAGATTGCAAACAAAAGTGACTCATTCTGGATCAGAAAAAGACTTAGAGAACACAAGTGAGAAAACTAACATTCCTGCAAAGTATCTTCGAAAGAGTAACATGGTTTGTTTCACATTTTCTTATCGGTGCTAGGGTTGAAAGTAAACGGAAACTGTAGCTAAGCAACATGGCTACTAATCAGAGAGAAAGAACACTAACTAACAGGCAGCTAAGCAACATTGTGAAACAATATACATGAAAAACAATGTTGCCAAAACCTAACTTCCGAATTCAAATTGAAACGACATGTCGTCCAAATTAAAGAGAGAAATGTTAATATTACCACCATTACTGAGTTGGAGATAGACATCATCACGATCGTCGTCATCTTGAGTGTCGTCCAAAACTTTGCCGCGAAAAACAAGCCTCAAATTCTCAATGGGTAAATGATTAGCGGAGCTGGTGGCAATCAATTTTCTCAAATCACGCACCTAATCGTCAACAAAAAGTCGCAGGGAATGAATGAATGAATTGAATTTACTCATTTTCAGATTCAAAAGAGATGCAAATAGCGATACCTTAATGGGAGAAGAGACAGAAAGGCGAGAGGGAGGAGCAGGGCCAATTGTTTTGACGGTGATCTCTACAGACTCTGAAATTTCTCCCATTCCCATACCATTTGATTCCAACACAGATCCTTCTTCCTTCTTCCGTCTTTTTAATTTCTGGGGTAAATATTAAATAGTGATCCACGATACCCGCGTGCGCTGTCTCACATTGGACAATTTCTCTATTTTTTTAAAAATCAGCAATAAATAATTGTAATAATAACAATAGAAATATTCTAGTCCCAATTTTGTTAAAGTCTAAAACAGTTATGAAGTATATAATTTTATAGTATAATAATTAAAAAAATTATTAAATTATATAACTTAATAATTTTTTTAAAATTTAATAAAATTTAAAATTTTAGACATAATCAATACTCATACTAATATATTGTGCAAAAAATACTTGGTCTAATAAATTACAGTTTATTTATATTTTTTAAATCTTTCAATACGGATGATATTTTGTACTATAAAAAGAGCCTTGAGATTGTAAAGAGGATTTTTTTTGGGCGGGGGGGAATGACACTATCCTTCTTACTGATATCATATCTCGTTACTACAATGGTTCATTGATAATTTCTGAACATAAGGAAAAAATAAGTTTTTTTATTTAAATATACCAAAATATTTACAAGTCCTTGAAATTAAATACCTTGCTCCCGCAGGCTTGGACGATGAATTTTTTATAATTTTATTTACTAATAGTTCAAATCTTGAGAAAGAATGGGTTAAAAGAATGATTTTTTAGATTTTGACTACCTTTTGTCTTTTCTACTAAATAAATATATAAAACTTACAAATAGCTAACAAATAAATAATCATATTAGATAAAAATGTCCCAGTAAAGTAGAAATAGACCAAAATATTCCTATTTAATTTTTAGACTTTGTAGAATTTAAGGTTTGTTAGAGTAAATTAATGTTGGATAAAATCAATTAAAATCTAAGCAAGTCCAGATAGAAGTGGGGTAATTTTTAGTTTCTTCCTCTGAGGTTTGATGTATCTCCATATTGATAGAAAATATTGGTGTATCTCTACTTTTCTCCCCTACCATTAATATGATGTTTCGTACAAGGTTAGTCATAAAGGCAAGTTAGTAATTGCACACTTTATTGATTAACTATTTAGGCAAATTTAAAATTTTTGGAAAATTTACAGTAATAACCATTAAAGTTTTGATTTTTTTCATCTTAACCCCCCAAAAATATTTCTATCAACATTAGCCATAAAACAATCTTTGAGACCAAAATACCCCCTCCCTCATCTCTCTCCCAACACTCTCTTTCACTCATCTCTCTCAAACCGATCTAACTCCCATCATCGGCGGCAACATCAACCTCGTTGGCGGCGGCTCCAACTCTCACCGGCATTCGATCTACAATCTACAACCTTCAACAAAACTTAGGTTAGTCATTTTTCTTATTTTCATTAATTTAAAATGAAATTTTAGAATAATAATAGTTGTAGTTTGAGAATAATAGTGGTGGTGGTGGTGTTTGTAGTGGTTGGTAGTGTTTGGGAGTATTGTTTTTGGATTTTGGAGTGTTGTGGATTAATTTTGGGGGTGGGGAGGGAGGGGGGCAGGGCGCGCGTGCGCCCTGCTGTCGCACCAGAGAGCCTGTCGCACCAAAAATTACAGTGGCCTTTTTTTTTTACGAGTCAAATTTTTTTTTCTGTAAATGTAATGTAATAATTTTATAAATATTACAGATACATGGTGAAATCAGAATCCCCAGATATCGAAGTAGGCAAGATGTATTTTTGTTATGCCGATCTAATGGGCAGTGCACATATACGATATAATGTGTTACTAGACCTCAAAGTTGTCTTCATTGTGATACTATATTCATTAGGGTTTATTTGTAACACCTCGTATACTCTTGCCAATAACTGATCAAACAGACAATTTTTCCCAACAAAAAAAGCTCGATTTTTACCATTTACATACTCCATACGGCCATCCTCTAATGTCTCCCACCAACCATCATAATACAATTCAAGTACAACTGAATCCATTAAGCCTGAAATTAAAAAAAAAATTATTTGGATCCAGATCAAATTAATATAGTTTTAATGAATCTCCAAGGCTTGGTGCGACAGGCAGCCTGTCGCCAGATTCACCCACGACTCAGTTCAGTAAGTTCAGAAAATAACTCATACCACTAAGTGATGTCGATTAGTGTTGGATTCGGATAGATTATGATCAGATTTCACTTTCGTTGTCTTTTGCCGTCGTCGTTGGTTGATGATTCAAGAGTGGAAAGCTGCGTTTGTTTTGATGATATGGGAGAAAGATTGTTGCTTTTGGTCTGTAAAGAAGGGTAATTTGGGGAAAAAGGCTTGTGTTTGGTTAATATTGATATAAAAAAGTTGAGAGAGTTAGTTATGAAAATAATAAAATATTTATGATTATTTCGTAAATTTCCCAAAATTTTTTACTCTAAGAAATGTGGATTCATTGTAATATTCTAACTTCCATTTAGTAACAAGAGATGCCTGTTTTTATCTATTGTGTATTTACGCAAAACAAAAGGCATGCTTTTCTCTTTCATTTACTCAAATCAAAGGCGCAAAAAAAAAAAAAAAACTTATAACCTATTTCAATGACTCACAAATGGTTTGAAGAAATTTGAAGCTATCATTAATAGAATGAACACGAACTAATATAAATTGAGAATAGTCAAGATAGATTTGATAAATCTAGTTGAATGAATCGACATCAGTGAATACCGACGACAACCTAGAAGCCATCCACTTGCATTAGTCTCACGAGTTAGGTAACAAAAACTTTCCCTCTTTTTATGTATTTTTTTTTCCTCAGTATGGTGATAAGATCAGTTAAAGTGAAGTTGGGATTTTTACTCTTATTGGTGATGTGGGTTTCTAGGGATGGTTTTTACACATTTTTTCTTTAATGTATGAAAATGATTAACATAAATTAGTGTTTCAGTTGCATATTATTTCGTTGGAGATAGATTTTTTAGGCGAAAGATTATATGAATTTTGCATGCATTTGTTGGATGTTGAGTTTATTGAGTTTTATTTTTTTAAAGTATTTGTTTGGCATATATGCTTAGTGCTGCAGTGATTGTGTTGGATTGATTTTGGGTGATAATATGAATTTTGCTAGTGTGAAATGTCTGTGTTTGATTCAGTGTTGTAAATGCAAGAATATGACATGACATGTTCAGAATATTTGTGTTCATGTTTGTCCAAAAATGGTAGTTTAAGTCATGTGGTTATGTGCTTATTCAATGTTAACTATTATTGGATTATATTGATATGTAATGCACTGAATTAGAAAGTAGCAGTATTGTTATTAGAGTATTGACTTAGTGAAGTTGATAGAGCAGTGAATCTAAAGAAACTGTGCATTGTTGAGTTGTGTTGATATTTTGAGCAATATATTAGAAGTTGTGAGTAGTAATTGCACACCGATTACTTTTAAACTTATATTGCTTTTTATTGAATGTGTATACTTGTCTTTTTGCATCCTCATATACTTGGACATAGAGGTAGTGGTTGATAGAGATGTACTGAAATAAGCTCAATAATTCCAAAATAATATAGTCTGAAGAAACTTTGGGAAGATATCAAGAACATCTGTTTGATAGTCACTTAGATAAGCTAGAGAAATGAAATTTAAGGTTATATGGCCATGGGAAACAAGCAATAAAGATCTGCAGCTAGACTTAGATCTCCAAGATACTTTTAAGAAATTAAGGGAAAAGTCTTATAAAAAGACATTCTTCTTCATAGTTTCAACTGAGTTGGAATGTGTATTAAATACATTTACATAAGCAAATTGAGCCGTTACTGAAGAGAAGGATGAAACTTTAATATCACTTAGAAATCAAATTCCTTTTCATTTAGATGATGATGTTGAGCTAGATTAAAAATGAATAAGTTTTTTGTGCTATACCTCAATAAAGATGCAAAGGCTACACCTGAAATACTTCAAGTTTCATTTGATGAGCAGACAATTGTTGAAGATTCCATTAATAGAGCTATGGATGCACCAAAAGATAGAGATCATGAAGGGGATGCTGAGGATGAAGATACTGATAATGGATTTGATCCTACAAATTATGTTAATGATGGATGGACTACTAGTCCTGATGATTATTGGTCAAGAGATGTGATAAGCTCTGAACTAAAATGGTTAGATAAACATCACAGTACAGAGCAGAATGATGTTGGAAGTAGGAAAAAACTGGTATATATTTGCAGAAATCAACCAATACACCCAAGCATTCGAGAGGCTTGGTATCTCTCCCAAAAATGAGTAAGCTCACTACAAAATAATTCCCTGCATCCCCTCCCAAACAACAGCTCCTCTCTATATATCCTCCTCACTACTAGCCCAAATAGAATAACAGAAAAAATCTAACAAATTATCAAAACCGAATACCATCAACTTATTACTAACAGAAATGCATAACAAACTCTTCTCTCTCTACTATTTGATGACACGTCAGCCACGATTGGTATTTTCGGAATTACCCTTGCGCCTTGCATATGTGAAACGTACTTGTGGCCTAACATTACCATCCGCCCAAACTTTCACCTTGTCCTCAAGGTGGAAATCGGGAAACTGTTGATGGATCAGATGAAAATCTTCCCAAGTTGCCTCAAACTCAGGCAAGGATTGCCATTTAAGCAGCACCTCCACTTCACCGGATTGACCATTAACCTTAGGACGAACTCCCAACAATTTTTCAGGTTCCACCACGAGTTCAAGCTCAGGAGTCAGCTGTGGGGGGATAGTGGGGGAAGATGATGACACTCCAAGTGCTGCCCTCAACTGCGAAACATGAAAGACAGAGTGGAGTTTTGCTGTTTGAGGCAGTTCTAGTTTGTATGCCACCTTCCCTATACGTTGAAGAACCTTAAATGGACCGTAGTAACATGCAACTAATTTCTCAAACTTACGTTGAGCGAGGGAGCGCTGCCGATAAGGTCTTAGTTTCAGAAATACCAAATCACCGACATTGAACTCTACATGATGGCGCTTTTGATCAGCTTGCAGCTTCATCCGCTGCTGGGCACGAAGCAACTGCATCCTCAGATAGTCCAGTATGGCATAACGATCCTCCATTAACTGTTCCACCAAAGATACCGAAGCAGCTCCTTGCTCATACCGAATAAGAGAGGGTGGATCCCTTTCATAGAGAGCACGAAATGGAGTACAACGCGTAGAAGAGTGGAAGGAAGTATTATACCAATACTCAGCCCATGCCAACCAGCGAGCCCAACTTCGAGGTTTTCCAGAAGCAAAACAGTGTAGATACGTTTCCAAACAACGATTGACAACTTCTGTTTGTCCATCAGATTGTGGATGATAGGCGGTGCTTCTTTTGAGAGTCGTTCCTTGCAGCTTGAACAATTCACTCCAAAAATGGCTCAAGAATATCCTGTCTCGGTCCAAGATAATTGACTGTGGTATCCCATGAAGCCTAACAATTTCACGAACAAAGATTCCAGCAACCGAAACAGCAGAAAAAGGATGTTTCAATCCTATAAAGTGAGCATATTTACTCAACCTGTCCACCACTACTAAGATGGCATCCCACCCTTCAGAACGAGGCAGCCCCTCAATAAAATCAAGTGTGACTTCCTCCCAAACCTGGGCTGGTAGTGGAATAGGTTGGAGTAACCCCGCGGGAGTAGTGGCTAAGTACTTATTCTGTTGGCAGATGGTGCATTCCCGTACAAATTTGGTGACATCCTTGCGCATACCTATCCAATACAATTCTGCTGCTAAGCGTAGGTAAGTTTTTGTTTCTCCTGAATGTCCCCCAATCGGAGTGGTGTGAAACTCTCTTATGAGAGCAGAAAGAAGCTTAGAAGTCTGAGGAATAACCAGCCGACTCTTGTAGAACAATACTCCATGCTCAACTGAGAACCCCACGTGAGATTGTGTGCCCGAAGTTATGTCTTCCTTTAGTTTCTTCAGAAAGGTATCTTCTGCCAACTCATCCTTTAAGGAGTCCCAATGTTGCCACTGAGGAATCGCCAAAGTTGAACACTCCGCTGGTTCTGTTAAACGTGAGAGTGCATCCGCTACTCGATTACTTGCCCCACTACGATATTGAATATCAAAATCATAGCCCATGATTTTGGTGATCCATTTTTGATATTCAATTCCAACAATCCTCTGTTCCAAAAGAAATTTTAAGCTCTGTTGGTCTGTTCGCACAATGAATCGCCTTCCCAGCAAGTACGGCCGCCATTTCAGGATTGCAAACACTATGGCCATTAGTTCTTTCTCATATATGGACTTAAGGCGAGCCCGGGGCCCCAAAACTTGGCTGTAGTAAGCTACTGGTTGTTGCCCTTGTAGTATAACAGCTCCTAACCCAAACCCCGATGCATCAGTCTCAACAATAAATGGCTTTGTGAAATCAGGCATTGCCAACACAGGGACCGAAAACATAGTTTGTTTGAGTTCTGCAAATGCCGCTGCAGCCTCTGGACTCCACCCAAACTTATCTTTCTTGAGCTGATCAGTCAAAGGCGATGTGATTCTAGCATACCCAGCCACAAACTTTCTGTAATACCCCGTCAATCCCAGAAATCCCCTTAACGCTTTCAAATTAGTGGGCGTCGGCCACGAGTTCATGGCTTGGATTTTACTTGGATCCGCTGCCATCCCTTGTCCAGAGATTATATGGCCTAAGTATGCCACTTGAGTCTTTCCAAACTCACATTTTTTTCGGTTGGCATAAAGGCTGTTGGCCTGTAATGTTCCCAAGACGAGAGCCAAGTGCTGCTGATGGGATTCCACTGATGGGCTGTAAATTAGAATGTCATCGAAGAACACTAGCACAAACTTCCGAAGATAAGGCCGGAAGACATCATTCATCAAGGATTGGAAAGTCGCCGGGGCATTCGTTAGTCCGAAAGGCATGATGAGAAACTCGTAGTGTCCATCATGAGTTCGAAAAGCAATCTTATGAACATCCTGACCACTGACTCTGATTTGATTGTAGCCCGACTTTAAATCTAGCTTGGAAAAAATTCTGGCACCATGTAACTCATCTAGGAGTTCGTCAATGACAGGGATGGGATACTTATCTGGTACCGTCGCTTTGTTGAGAGCCCTGTAATCCACACAAAAACGCCATGATCCGTCTTTCTTCTTAACCAACAAAACTGGGCTCGAGAATGGACTATTGCTGACTTGGATTATTCCCGCATCTAACATCTCCTGAATCAGTCTTTCAATCTCGTCCTTCTGGGCATGAGGATAGTGGTACGGTCTGACACTAACAGGATGACTGCCGTCTTTGAGCAAAATAGAATGCTCATGTCCCCTGGTAGGTGGTAGGCCCATGGGCATGTTAAAAACCAATTCGTATTCTGCTAGGACTTGGTTTAGACTCGTTGGCACCTCAGGGCTCACTTCGCACCGACCTTCAATTTGATTACATTCCACCAGAATTCCAGCCCCCTCGTGCTTAATGGTGCGCATCATTGCCTTCAATGAAACCAAAGTCTTGCCAAGGGAAGGATCCCCTCGTAGAGTAACAGATTCATTTCCGAGCATGAACTTCATCACTTGTGTCTTCCAATTTGTGTGTGTCATCCCCAAAGTCTCAAGCCACTGAACTCCTAATATAGCATCCGAACTCCCCAACCCAAGCGGCAAGAATTCCTCTACAATATCTATTCCCTGTAGATGAATAGTCACTCCCCGCCATAAACCTTCTCCCCTTACAGCCGCTCCCGTACCCATAGTCACCCCATAAGCCCCAGTTTTAACAATGGGTATCTGCATCTTACTAACCAAATCTAGAGAAATAAAATTGTGGGTTGCACCTGAATCAATTAGTACCACCACCTCTTGCTCCCCGATTGTCCCCTTAAGCTTCATCGTCTTTGGTGTAGTCAGTCCAACCACCGAGTTAAGAGAGACCTCTACCACTTGATTAATTTCGGCTGTTTCTAGTTCGGGATCGCCTTCTTCCGAACCTTCTTCCTCTTTCTGCTCTGCTTCGTCCATGTCGTAGGTGAGAAGGACAGTCAATTCTTTCTTCTTGCAGTGATGCCCAGGTGCCCACTTTTCATCACATCGATAACATAGTCCCTTATCTCTTTTCTTTTGTAATTTTGAATCGGTCAACCTCCTAACCTCTCCTGAAAATTGAGTCGTGTTTTGATTTGCCCCAAACGAAAGTCGCGAAGCTTCCGAATGAAAGTTCACACCTCGCGTTGACCTTCCTGCTTGATGAAATCCACCGGCTGTTTTGTGGGCCTTGGTCACCCACAGTTTCTCCTCAATCTTTTGGGCTAAGTCCATGGCTCGGCCCAAATTACTGGGTTCCATGATCCGAACCTCGACCCGGATTTCAGGCTTCAACCCGTTTATAAAATTTCCCAGAGCTAGTTCGTCTGTAATGTTCTCCAACGGCGCCGAAAGTTCGATGAATTTCCGGCGGTATTCTCGCACGCTGCTATCTTGAGTAAGGGCTAGCCATTGTTCATAGAGAGATCCGACTTGGATTACTCAGAATTGTTTCAAGATTAGTATCCGCATCTCTTCCCAAACCACTATGGATCTCTTCCTATTCTCCCATTGATACCACAACAGGGCATCTCCATCGAAAGCTATTATCACCGCCTCAAGTTTTTCCTCATTGGATAACCGATTTACGGAAAAATATCGTTCAGCTTTCAAAATCCAGCCATCCGGATTTAAGCCATCGAACAGTGGCATCTCAAGTTTCCAGAATCGGAAATCAGGGCGAGCTCTGCCTGAGCTCGACCCTCCACCGAAGTTGGGGCTGAGCATCCTTTCCCCTTTATACGAATTCGAACCTCCCGTATCCTCCTGAAGTTTGAGGAACTGTTCAAATCGTTTGTTCATTGTCTGTATTTCATCTTTCAACGATCCCATTTCCCGTTGAAACTCCTCCTGCGCAGCAACCATCGCCTCCTCCATGGAATCCATTCGTTGAGCAACATTTTTGCCAGTCATTTTCCAGGTACGTGACTGCTCTGATACCAATTTGATAAGCTCTGAACTAAAATGGTTAGATAAACATCACAGTACAGAGCATAATGATGTTGGAAGTAGGAAAAAACTGGTATATATTTGCAGAAATCAACCAATACACCCAAGCATTCGAGAGGCTTGGTATCTCTCCCAAAAATGAGTAAGCTCACTACAAAATAATTCCCTGCATCCCCTCCCAAACAACAGCTCCTCTCCATATATCCTCCTCACTACTAGCCCAAATAGAATAACAGAAAAAATCTAACAAATTATCAAAACCGAATACCATCAACTTATTACTAACAGAAATGCATAACAAACTCTTCTCTCTCTACTATTTGATGACATGTCAGCCACGATTGGTATTTCCGGAATTACCCTTGCGCCTTGCATATGTGAAACGTACTTGTGGCCTAACAAGATGACAGCGGAGCTGAATCAGACAACTAATCCGATGATGGTATGAGGAAGATTGTAATAGATATGAGAAAATTTCCGGAGGTTTGCATTTAGCAAATATAAAAAGGAAATTATCTTAAGAGTGTGGTCAACTATACAAACATACTAATGATTTAAGAAAAGTGGTCAAGGCATTTGTAATCCAAAATGATTTCAGATCGCAGAGGATAAAAAATGGGAAGTCAAGGGTTACCTTGAAATGTGCAAGGTGATACATGCTAACCCTAATTGGAACAAATGGCACTTCCAGGTCAATACTTTCCAACCTGAGCACATATGTGTAAGAAACAATGACAATCATAAAGTTAATTCTACTGGATTGTTGTGATATTCCTTTATGTAGTTATAATTACTAAAATTTTTAGGTAATATGGGATCAAACATTGTAGTTCAAGGCTCTATAGGGCAATGAACAAAGCATAGAAGCTATTGGGAGAGCATCATTAGGCAAGCTACAATAAGTTGTAGCATTATATAGAGATTGGTTAGGTGGTGGTTAGTACCTTTATTTTAGGATTTTTTTTTATGTTTGATGCAAAAATAATAAGATCCTTTGAAGAATGCAGAAAATTTATAAGAATTGATTGTTGTCATCTTAAAGATTTGTACAAGGGTGTATTGTTGACTACTGTTAGTATTGATACAAATTATGGTATTTACGCATATGGTACATGTGTTGTAGAGAGTCAATACATACAATCATGGGTAAACTTTTAGAGAGATTGAATAAGCAAATAGGATTTAGTTGGGTGATTTGAAGGTACTGGAGATGGTCGCCCTTGGTTCTTTTGAGGAGGTATTACTGTAGGTATATTTATGCCAACTTCAAAAAGAAGTTTTCTTGTTTGTTGTTACAATTCTCATTTTGGAAAGCATACAAAGACTTCAACTCAGCTGAATTTCATAATCATATGTTCGGGCTGTATAGCATCGATCATGTAGCACATTATTAGCTGATGTGGATTTCAGTTGTATGTTGGGTCAAACACATATTCTCTACTCGCATCAAGTGCACTCATGTCACTAACAACATGATGAAATCCTTAGAGAAATGCGAATAATATGATTACTTAAGGAAATAAAAAGAAAAATCATGGTTATGATTCACAGAAAGTATACCAATAGGCTATTACTTGGCAAGACGAGTTGCCACCACTTGCGAAAAGGAGAATAGTTGAATGAATGGAAGAATCTAGGTCATTGTCTATCATCTTTAGCCATAATGACACAGTTGAAGTAATGATAGATTCTTTTAAAAAATTTGTTGTTGATTTAAAGAGTAAGCACTATGAATGTAGGAGTTGGATGTGTCAAGTTTACCTTATCTACATAGATTATATTGCATTGATGCCATGAGGTACAATGTCAATGAGTATATGCATCTTTTTGCTGAAAAAAGAAGCATCTAGGAACATTTATAAGCATGATGAAAGCAAATGGTCTTAATTTCTCCATGATAATTTTCTTTTACCAATTATTGTAAAAGTTGCTAACAGATCACATATTAAAAGAAGAAGAGAGGTTAATGAGGGTAGGAGTTCCAGTCTTAAGTGCTCTAATTATGATGAGTGGGGTTAAAATGTTAGGACTTATAAAGCTCTTAAAGGTTTACTTAGCTTTGTTGATATTTTTTTTATAAATCATACATTTATTTTGAATTACTATAAATTTGATAACTATTAATATTCAACGACTTCTTTAACTGTAGACCGAGCAATAGATCTCAGGCACTAAGAATAAAAGAAGTGAAAGTTAAGGCACCAAGAAACATAGAACTCAAAGTTCAGGCACCAACAAACATGATTAGGCATCTAATGTAATATAAATAACTATCTAGCTTGATGGTTTGAATTTATAGTTTGTCAACATTTTCATTACTCATATGACTTATATATTGTTCAGTTAAATATTTACTAACACTTATTTTCGTTTTACGTCATTAATCAGTATAAACTTATGGTACCAGCAATAAATGAAAAGATAGCATGGTTTGTCAATGAGCAATGACAACAAAGGCCAAGCTAATCCTATACATATAAATTTTTGAGGGATTAACCGATGTGTCACCTTTTAACTAAAAGCATTGAAATAATGAAGATGTTGTATCATTTTTTGTTACGCAACCTTAGGTATATATTTGAGCTTTTATATATTTTGTGTACTACTAGATATTGATAAACTCACTAGCTTGACAAAGCCAGTGTTGCCTCTCTTCATGCTAACTATAGCAAACTTTTAATAGATGCTTAAAGTTATATAAAGACATCTGTTGATGTATTAGTTGGTCACAGTACAACTTGATTTGACTGTCTAAACTGATATTACTACATGAATGAATTATTATTTAGTATCTTGTATTTGTATTTAATTATACTAAGATTGCTTCTTTTTTCTTTATATGTTTTAAAGAATGTTGTCAAAGTTATGTGGCGCTTAATTTATTTGTTTTGCTGGTGATATTTTGGTGCAAAATTTATTGATGTTTGAGTTTGCTTATTATGAAAATTTGTATGAAGCATTGGCGTAACTGTTATATTCTGACTTTAAGTTGGTAAGCTGAGCTTTGCTTAGGATTACATAATATTTTTTTTCTATGTATATGCATTTGTGTTCTACTATTAGAATAGATTCTGAGATGAGCAAATTTTTTTCATTTCATCTCCTAAGTAGAGTTTAGTGCAGCCATATCTTGTTAAAATGCTACATATGCATATAAAAACTAGGCATAATATAGTTAGGCATGATACCCTTTGGCATAATACACTACTTGATTGAATTCTAAAACACTAGGTCAAGAGGGTTGACATCAAGTACATCGTACAATTGAATATGAAGAGCACCACATTTAGGATAATAAATATCTTCACAGTAATGATCTTTAGTTGGCTGTAGAGACTTCCTCAACATATCTTTTAACTTCTCCTCTTGACTTTGAAGTGCAATTAGCAGCTCATGATCCACTACTGTTGCCTTACCCCTTAAAAAACAACTTCATTGTTGAAGTTAATCCTCTCTGGTAGCCACCGCCTAAAATGTCCACAACCTTCCTTCTTAGAACAACATTGTGGACTGTCATCTGATTCAAAAATCTTCAAATCAGCTCTCTAAGACATTTGCATATTCTGTTTGAATACTTTATGAGCTTGCCATTGACACAATTACTCCAACTTGTAAAATATGTTTGATTTGCTTGTAGTGTTTGAGCTTTAAGATTCCATGGATACTCAAGTGTTAGATCTTTGTGTTCAGGAAATTAATGGTTGATGATTCTGTGCAGAAATTGAGTTAGATGATGAATGAAAATGAGATGATTTTGCAATGAATGAGCCACTACAACAAAAATAGGTTTTGAGGGTAGAGTTTCTATGGCAGATAATTAAAAAATGCTGCTAAAGTAAAGAAGGCATGTCTAAAATAAATGCTGTTAAATCATAAATAGACAGCAAATTTATTTTACCTGTTGTTGAATATGAAAGTCAATTTCTATTTAATGGTGGACAAATAATAATTACCGTAAAAACAACATTTGACAAGGTAAATATTATTGTCATTGATTATAAGTTTTTTAATGGCATAAATATATATGACGTTAATTACACATCTATTATGGCATTTGGATTATGCAATTAAAAGTAAATGTCAATTACTATTAAAATTAAATTAAGTAATTTCTCTATATCGAGATTTAACAACATTAGGCTAAAGCTCTCCGCCTCTTTTACAAGTTCTCTGCCTCTTTTACCTTTTTTTTAACCATTACTATTTGAGTGATTCACTGTACAAATTCATTCGATGGATTTGTTCTTGGATTCAGAATTGCTTTCGTTTCTATCATTACGATTATTATTACTATTGTTTTTTGGATTCATTATTTATTTATTCAATTGACATAGTTTTAATAATCTATTTAGACTTGTTTGTTTACTATAATTTATTTGGGTTTTGCTTGTTATTATAAATCTTTAACGACACACAATTAAATTTTCTTTTATTATGTTCTGCGATAAGTCATAATGGCCAATTGCCCAATACCACTCCTGTGGTAAAATCTTAGAATCAGTCTCTTTTCTTAATTTTTTTTAATTTAACAGTTTTTTTTTAAATAGCATCCAATTTTTTCTTCTGTAAAATAATACTTTCTTCTTGTTCTTTTTATTTTATTGCCAGGGATTTACTGGCACGAAGAATTAGAAATAAACGAATTGATATTTAGAAGCGACAAGAAATGTCTTTCTTTTCTTTTGATCATTCGACTAAAAAGTTTATCTGTTCATGAGCTATGTCAAACGAAATACTTAACAATTTCATTGATTGTATATTGATAATTTATTATAATAAAATTTTACTGCCGTGCTTCTGTTCATGCTTGTTAAAGCAATGGATGAGTGGTGTGTATAAGACACGAATATGTAAGGGTAGGTATGAGTTGGTTTGGGTTGGATTTTAAATCAATTCAAACCAAATCATAAAAATTTAAATCCAACCCAAATATTTTTAACCTAAGCTAAACCAAATCATTTGAGTTTGGTTTGAATTTTATTATCAAAATAATTTTTATTTTAATAAAATTTAATTATATCAAAATTATAATAATTATTAATTGTTATTAATTATTAAATTGATATTAAAATATAAAAAAATATAGTGGATAAAAATTATAAATTTTACAATAACTTAATCCTTAAATTAAAGAATACTAGAAAATCAAAATAAAGTTTAATCATAAAAATTATTATTTCTCAATAAATAATAACGTACACGTTAATAATAAACTTTCACAAACATGACATTAACAATCTAATAATAAATTTTACCATTTGTTATTTATTTAATTATGCAATATTTGATTTTATTTATCATTTTAGTAGTTTTGCGTTATGTTGTCTACTTATATGCTTAATTTTAGGAAGATTGCCACTTTCCCCCTACAGTAATCAACATATATAATTTTTCCCCCTTTTATTTTTATAATGGCCAAAACCCCCCTAATAGTATAAGTTTACAATATTACCCTTATTTTCAACTACTCTTTTATTTATATTTATTATAAATTAAATAAATCACATGAATAGAAACTAAATAAAAAATAAAGCATTAAAAATAAGAAATATATGTTTTGATATGAACAAAAAAATTAATAATAAATTTTTTTATACTTAATCACATGAATAGAAACTAAATAAAAAATAAAGTATTAAAAATAAGAAATATATGTTTTGATATGAACAAAAAAATTAATAATAAAAATTTTTTATACTTATTTATTTTGTGAAAATTTTCTTATAATAAATATATAAGAAAAATATTAGTAAAATGATAAAAAAAATTATTATAAGAAAACTTGAATGACAAATAAAAATTTATTATAAGATAAATAATAAAATATTTTACCTATTTGTGTTCATTTATTTTGTTTTCATTTATTTCATTTGAAAAATTTGAGTGTTGGGGTTTTGTTCATGATTCATGGGTAAACCATACCCAACCTATAATGAAATGATTTTCTATTTAAAACTCACATCTAACCCATTTTCATGATTTACCCAACCCAAACTATTTAATTTAGTTTGGATTTGGGTAAACCCATGGGTTGTAGGTTTATACCCACCCCTACGAATATGTCACATTTATTTTAATGAAATAAAAAGTAAATTCGGAATCAAAGTATTTTTATAAAAAAAAATAAAATAAAATTTAATGGCAGTTTCGCTTTAATGTCTTAAATTTTATAGCGAATTTGTGTATGCCATTAAATATAAAAGGTTTGGGCATTAAAGTGAATATCCATGGCCATTATTATTTGTCGACAATGGCATTGGATCTATGCTGTCAAAACTTGATGATTTTCCACGGCTTATGTCGAGGAGCAAACTACTTGTGAATGGTGATATTGAGATGATGAATACATAACGAACATCACTGCCAATGTAGCCATTTGAAATCACTGCTTATATTGGAAGTGCTCATCAATATTTTTAAAGCTCTTTATTGTTAAATTTTGATTTTTGAATCAGCAAAGACAAGTTAACATTTGTTAAGGATAATAGTATGATCATTTCATATTTATTTATACACTTTGGCGCCAATTTTTACAAGAGGCTATTACCCAACAGATCTTCCATAGCTTTGGTTTTAATCGTACAAGGGTGTTTTGGCCCTTTACTTAATCATCAATAAATGGGGCTTCCAGTCGATATACTAATGGTAGGGAAGGTGAAGTAATACCAATACTTTATGTTAAAATGGAGATCCATGAAACCTCAAGGGAAAAAACTGAAAATTATAAGTGGTCCAGGGCTTGTTAAAATGAAAATACAGATATTTTGTTGGTTTCTCATCTCATTTAAGCCCATAATTTTTTTCGGGAAAATCTATTGTGAAAACAAGTCACAATTTCAATGGGCGTAATGGGTATAAAATTTGTACCTATTTGTGCAAGTAAAAGTTTTTTATTAAAATTGAGTGAAGGTAGTATTTTTTTTATCCAAAAATATTAAGTAGACATCTTTAGAAAAATTTAGACAAAGTTTTATTAGTATTTTATGTAAATTAATCTTAGTAATAAATTGATTTATAAATATCATTTATAATCTCATGTAATATAAATTATAGTTTGATCAATAGTTAATAAAAAAAAAATTTTTTTGATTAAAGCCCAACGCATTTTTAGGAGTTCGTGCTGTGGTGGTGGTCTCAGGATTAGGCTTTCTTTATCAACCATTCAAACAAAGATAAAACTAGCCACGAAAATATATAGTCAGCTTTCATCCATTCTTTATCTCTTTCACACTATATGCTTTGAGACTTGGAGCTACTGAGAAAATAAAGCAAATAAGGCATGGCACTCAGAATGTGGGCGTCGTCTACTGCCAATGCTCTTAGAATTTCCTGCGCCTCCAAAACTCCTGCATTTGCCCTCTCCAGATGCTTCTCTTCTGGTACTCAACTCATTTCATTTCCCCTTCCAATCATTATTTTCTGCAAGCTAATGGGTTGATTTTTTTTTTTCCATAAATTCAAGAGCTATTCTTTTGAGTCATTATTGTCAATTAAAGAAGATTACTTATTTGGTTTGATTTGTTGTAGTCTTGGATGGGTTGAAATATGCATCCTCGCATGAATGGGTGAAGCATGAAGGCTCTGTGGCTACTGTTGGCATCACTGATCACGCCCAGGTTCTTCTTATCTCTGTTTCTTTCATTAGATTGGTTCGTTATGTCTGAATTTGCGGGGGATAATGTTTCTTTATTTAAATTCTATGAAAATTTTGGGAGACTATCACGAGGATTTCTGAGTTTTTAAGTTAGATTTTTTATTTTATTTTTTTTACCATGTTAGTTGAAATTTCCTGAACGGGGAAATAATGGTGACGGAAACAAGTTTTTTAAACGACATCGTTTCGACTTTGTCTTTTGTTTCGGTGTACTTTCGACCAATTATTTGTGTCAATATTACAGGATCATCTTGGAGAAGTAGTGTTTGTGGAGCTGCCAGAAACTGGTGCCTCAGTCAAACAAGGCGGCGGCTTCGGGGTTGTAGAAAGTGTGAAAGCAACCAGTGACGTTAATTCCCCCATTTCTGGTGAAGTTATTGAGGTTAACTCCAAGCTCACCCAAACGCCTGGCTTGGTAATTTTCTCAGTCAATTCTTTCGCACTCTAGAAACCTAATAAAAGTAAAATGGGTATAAAATTTGGTGATTTTCGTGTAGATATTTTGTTTAATGAAATTATTGTGTAATTCCATATTGACTAATAAAGAGCAAGTGCCTGAGTTTATATATAGGATAGTGGTCTCACCGTTGAGTCCATTTGTGTCGTCCAATTTGGAAATTGTTAAGAGCTCTCTCACATTAGTAAGAAAAATTGGATATACTTAAAAAGTCTTGAAAGGGATGAATCGTTCCAACTTAAGGCCTAGATGTCTAGCCCCATCCTGAAGCACCTGACAACATAAGCGTAACCAACATTTTGCATCCGTAATCTAAGAACTTTATCACCATAAAAAATTTGGACTCTAACATGGATGCCTTTGAATGATGTAGGTCAATTCAAGCCCATATGAAGAAGGATGGCTGATAAAGGTGAAGCCTAGCAGCCCTTCGGATTTAGAATCCTTGATGGATCCACAGGCTTACACGAAATTTTGTGAAGAAGAAAATGCAGCTCATTAGAATCTTCCACACTCTTGCATTTTCTTTTCCCAAAACATATTAATAAATCTCTTTGTTTTACTCGCTATTTGTGTTGTAATTATGCATCTTCATGTAATTAAGACCCATTTCTCCTTTCTCTTTTACCCGTACTAACTATTTAATTTTGACTGTTCGTTCCAATTAATTCTTGATAAATTACAAGTGCAAATTAGCCAGCGTAGGATAAAAACACATTGTCTATTTGTTAGAAATGATTCAATCACAATGAAAATCTAGCCTCCGAAAGCATAACTGAGTGGTTTTCAAATGAATTTATTTAACTGACCGCGTAAAGATAAAATTATAATTATTTGTTACTTATTTTTATTTATATTTTTAATTAAAAAATTGTTTTTATGTTAAAAATGAAGGTTTAGGATTCAAGATAGGCTCACATGTATGGATAAAAAATCGGGTTGTCGCTTGTGGGCTTAAGGCCGACTCAAAATCAAATTTACTGGCCCAATGTAAACGCTGATCACGTATTTCAGGTCTGCAGCATCAGTCAGGGAAAAAGTCTAGTTTACCCCTTGAATGTGATGTAATAGCACAATTCAACCCTGCTATTTAAAAAATAGTTTGTCTCATCCCTTTTTTTTTTTAGTAATATTCTAAAACACTCATATGTTAATTTACTTATTGGAAAGAGCTCTTTTCACCACCGGAGTTTTGATGTAGTAGCCTACTTCATCCTTACTTTGTAAATAATAGTCAATTTCATCTCTATTTTTCAAATAATAGCTCAAAGTATCCTTCCATAAATTTACAATTAGTTTATCCTATAATTCATTGAGGGAAAAATAAGATTTTTAGTTAAATAAATGTAAATCATTTTAAAATAAAAATCTCAAGAATAATTAAATAATATTTGACTTTCTGTATAAATTTAAAATTTAAAGATAATTTAGTAAAATAAAAATAACACTAAAAATATGCAACATATATACACGCGTATGTGTGCTCATTAAATTTTTTTAATGAAGTCAACTTAATTTTTGATGATGATGATGATGAATAATAATAATAATAATAATAATAATAATAATAATAATAATAATAATAATAATATTATTATTATTATTATTATTATTATTATTATTATTATTAATGTTAATGTCAAGGATGAGTAAAAGATTAAAACACACACGCACTACAATGTATTTTATTTTATAGTATTTTCAAATTTATATTTTCATGTCTTTAGTGTGTATTTTTTTAATAAATGAAGGATAACAGTATTGATTTATTATTTATTTATTTATCTTGACCATATTAAAGTTAAGAAAAAATTAAAGGATTAAAAAAAATTACTCTAGTGCCTATAAAATCTATGTTTTTTTTTTAATTTTGTCCTAAATATATTTTACATATTATTTAGTGGTATTATTGCTTATTTGTTAAGTTTGTTGGCCTAAATGGTTAGATGAACTTTAATTTTGATAATAATGAACCACATGTCAAGGGCAAAATGATAAATATGCATTTTACAATTTCACTAGTTTTTTAAGGACAAAAATCATTCATGTGAGATGAAGTTCAAGGTACTCAAATAGCCAAAGGCACAAAGCTCATCAATCAAGAACAAGCACCAAAGGCACTAGTTCAGGAGATTTCTCTGGCTTTAATTCTTGTAAAGCTAGTATGATAAATTGAATGCATTCTATGTACTTAAAAGCTCAAATTATTTTCATGACACCTTTAAGAAAACCATTTTCATAACAAAATGTTCTATATTTAAAAGAAAAATGATTTTATGAAATGAGTTGCTTTTCAAAGTTTATAAACTAAATTGATAAATGTTTTTGAGAACTTTAAAATCCTAGAAATGGGTTTAAGAATTATAACGTTTTGGGGCAAAACTATAATTTTAAAAACTTAGCGGTGAACCGGTAATTTTAAGCGGCTAACTGATACTGATTGATTTAGCCTCTGGAACTCATTGTTGAACCATTTATGGAAAACGACTAACCGATAAGAGTAAATAAATCTTGGATAAGGTTCTAGCGACTAACCAATATCTTTCAAAGAGGTTCTAGACTCAAAACGGTGAGTCATTTACTTAAACAAGCCAACCGACAACTTTTAAGACAGTCTCTTGATTAAAACAACTAATCGATAATTTTTTAACGGTGATCTAAATTCGAAAATTTTCAAATTGGTTTAAGACGGTAACTTGCCAAATTAGACAAACAACAATCTGTTTCATAGCAAGCGATAATCCATTTACTCCAAGAAATAACATAATGGCTAGTTTTCTTACTCAAACTATAAAAGCCAAGTCAAGCTCATTTCAAAATAGCTTGCTCATTTTACTATTCATCGTCTTCTTCAATTTATCAAGCTTAACATTGTTCATATAGATCAATTTGAGCATTCACTTGCTTATTCATTTATATTGATTTATCATTGAGCTATAACTCGCAAATATACTCTTGTGAGAGTACAATCTTTGTAAACTTCAATTTTATTTCAAAATTTGAGTGTTTGTGAGTGTCAGAGACACTTGAGAAAGGGGTGTGAGGTCATCTCTTATTGTAAAGGTCCATTGACATCTTAAAAGTCAATTGCAATCATCTTAAAGCCTTAAGTTGTAAGGATTGGTCATTGAAATTCTCAAGTATGGTTGGCTTGAAGGTGTGGACATAGGCCGGTTTTGTCGAACCATATAAAAATCTTGTGTTTGCTTCTCTTTCCCTTATCTCCTTAAATTTACTTATTGTTGTATTTGTTAATTAATAATTATTTGGAGTACAAATTTCTATTGGATTGTGTTTTTAGTTTTAAAAAATTCTTAAAAACTCAATTCAATCCCCTCTTGGGTTGCTTACTTAGAACTTCATAGTTATCCTTAAATTTTAAATTTATATAAAAGACAGTTTTTTAATTATTTTTTTAGAGTTTTATGTTAAAATAGTTTGTATATCATTATTTGAAAATCTTATTTTGCCATCAATGAATTATACAGTATACTAACGGTAAATTAACAAAAGGAAGTTTTGCCTTATTATTTAAAAAGTAAGGATGAAATGAGATATTATTTAAATAATAAGGATTAAATTGACTATTATATCAAATCTTAGGGGTGAAAAGGATATTTTCCCTTTACTATTAGTGTTCTGTATAATTCATTGTCAAAATAGAATTTTGAAATGAGGATATACAAATCATTTTAAAATATAACTCTCAAAGACAATTAAATAATATCTGTATAAATTTAAAATTTAAGGATAAGTTACTGAATAAATAATAATAAAATAATAAACTAAATAATATGTAAAATATATATTTAGGAAAAAAAATAACAGATTTTACATGCACTAAATTGATTTTTTTTTTGTTTTTAGTTTGTTTATGTAAGTTATAAAATTATCGCTAACTGCTTGTATGCACTGT
The DNA here is from genome assembly GCA_002013955.2 of Citrus medica. Taxonomy (NCBI): domain Eukaryota; kingdom Viridiplantae; phylum Streptophyta; class Magnoliopsida; order Sapindales; family Rutaceae; genus Citrus; species Citrus medica. The sequence goes on along the minus strand of MKYO02009009.1, from coordinate 32,759 downwards.
CACCAATTTGTTGTTTATGTAAGAATAATAAGTTATAAAAAAAACTTATTCTTGACTTTATTAATATGGTCAGTGACTGTATATGTATATATGTGTGTATGTGTCTATATATATATATATATATATATGTTATTTAGTTGATTTCATTAAAACATTTACACACATAGGCATTCACTACAGATTTTTTTAGAGTTACTTTTGTTTCATTGAGATATCCTTAAATTTTAAATTTATGTGGAAAGCCAAATGTTGTTTAATTATTCTTGACATTTTTATTTTTAAATGTTTTCAATATATTTAATTAAAGATTTTATTTTGTCCTTAAGGTTGCGTTTGGCACATTGTATTGTACTGCATTAGCTGGAGTGCATTATAGTGTATTGCATTAAGTTGTATTAAGTTATAATACAATATCATGTTAGGTATAACATGACTTTAAGTATGTGTAATAATATTTTATATCATTACTTATATTACTATTAAATTTAAATTAATGTTATTCATTTTATTAATATTTAAGTATTTATTATTAGTTATTTGTTATTTAGTTGATTTCATTAAAACATTTACACACATAGGCATTCACTACAGATTTTTTTAGAGTTACTTTTGTTTCATTGAGATATCCTTAAATTTTAAATTTATGTGGAAAGCCAAATGTTGTTTAATTATTCTTGACATTTTTATTTTTAAATGTTTTCAATATATTTAATTAAAGATTTTATTTTGTCCTTAAGGTTGCGTTTGGCACATTGTATTGTACTGCATTAGCTGGAGTGCATTATAGTGTATTGCATTAAGTTGTATTAAGTTATAATACAATATCATGTTAGGTATAACATGACTTTAAGTATGTGTAATAATATTTTATATCATTACTTATATTACTATTAAATTTAAATTAATGTTATTCATTTTATTAATATTTAAGTATTTATTATTAGTTATATTAAATTGTTTAGTATAATAAGTTTTTATATATTAATTACTATCATATAATTAAATAATGTAATATTTTGTTATATTTTTATTTTATATATTATTTAAATATTTATATTAGTTATATTAATTTAGTAAATAATAATCAATTTTTATATAATAATTATAAAAAAATACATTATTTAGTTACTCTTGAATATAAAAATAAAAAGTGTAATACAATATTATTGAATAATAAATAATAAATTTATTAATTTATGTTAGTAATTTAAGATAAAGATAAAAGAAAATAAAATTAATATGATTTTAAATAAAAATTTTATATTTATTTTTATATTATTATAATAAAGTTAAAGAAAAACTAACTAATGTGGCAATTAAACCCGACTCCCAGTCGGGTTTCGGATATGCTGCAATTAGCTATATTATACTGCATTATAATGCAGTCAATTGTTATAACCAAACATGAGATTGTATTGCTAATGTAATACAACCTATTGTCATGAGAAGTGCCAAATATCACCTCAATAAATTATATAGTAAATTAATTGTGAATTTACAAAGGATATTTTAGGCTGTTTTTTAAAAAGTAGAGATAATTTGGGATATTTTGTAAAAAATAAGGATAAAATGAGTTATTGTATCAAATCACAAGGTTGAAAAGGTCTTTTTCTCTATCAACAATGCTAGAGATCTCAACATTTAAGTCTTAATTTAAGTTCAATACTATGTATTGTTAATTTATTAGATTTTAAATATAAAATTATTTATTACTCTATTTCACTCTCTAATTGATGAATGTCAAAATAATTAAAATTTAAGTTGAAATTTAAAAATCAGAATGCCAACATTACTATTACTATTGTAGCAAAGACATTTTGTGGCTCTTGAAATTTAATAGAAGGCCCTTGAAATTTTTGTGTGGCTTAGATTTGATATTTTTCTTTCTTTCTTTCTTTTTTTTTTCCCTTCGACGGATTTGATACTTTTACAAGAAGCAAAGTGGCAGCCCGGGCTAACAGAAAAAAATAGAGGAAGCCACGCATAATTGAGTGAAGGGAGGGCAAATTCAAGGGTCAAATCGGACTTTTCCAAGCGTATGACTAAAATTTGTAGTATGTTAATAATTAATAAGTTTTTATAATAAAAAATAAATTAAAGAAAATGATAATTTTAAAATAAAATTATAAATAAAGAAAATAAAACGAATAAAAGTTCATAAATGTAATTTTTTAGTACTGGATTCTCTAATACATATACCGTATTAATTTATTAAGGCTTAAGAGATAGTTTTATGTTATAAATTTAGATTTTTTGAATCATTATTGATTTATAAATTATGGATTAAAATTATAAATTTATATTTATAAAAATAGAGGGGTAGGCCTAACGTGAGCTTTTTTATTAAGCCCTTGTCCAAACCCTCATTTGAAGGATCAATGCTTTTTTAACCAATCCTAATTGAATGTTATTCAACTAATTTATGCTTGGATTATAAAATTTATAAGTAATTATTTTTATTATTTTTATTGAAATTATTTGCATAGAATAGAAAAAGAACTCATATAAGATTTATTTTAATTGGTGCTTTAAATATTAAATGCATAAGTAGTGGTTGTCCTCTCATAAAATAATTTTAACTTGTTATTCTAAATTAGGAAAGTAATTAATGATTAAATAATTATTAAGTTTAATGATGGTGGATTCTAAAATATTGGTAAATTCAGTTTAGATTTTTTAAAAGTTAAATATTTTTACATTAGACTAAGATATAATTATAATTTGCTTAGATTAGATTTAGTTTTCCTAAAATTAGTAGTCTTTGTAGGTTTGACCTTGTTGCACTGGCCTGGTCTATGACTCTATGCTCCAATAGACTCGTGACCAGTGACTAGAATAAAATTTCAAAAACACATTAATTTTCTTATGTTTACATAAACGAATTCACTGAGGTTCTCTGCTCATCTTACCTTTTGCTTGCATAATTTTTAGGAATAGCAAATAAGTTTGGGCCGGCTAGAGCCTAGGTTAGCACGACCCATTCCTACGAACTTTGATTCGAGCCTCCTGCATGAGGGTCTAGATAAGGGTTTAAGGAAAAAAAAGAAGTTTGAGACAACCTTTAATTTTTTATTTTTTTAAAATAAGTTTATAAATTAGAATAGTAAATTAACATTTAAAAATATTGGGAAAATAAAAAAATTAAATCCTTAATTCATATATCAATAGTAAATCAAAAAATTTAAAATTATAATACTAAACTCTCTTTTAATTATTAAATAAGAGAATGCTTGAGTTAGAGAATCAAGTACTAAAATATTAAATTTCTAAATTTTATTTTCTTATTTATTATTTCATTTTGAAAGATTCATTTTCTTTAATTCATTGTTGATTATAACAATTTTATTATTATTAACTCATTTTTTAAGTTTACAATAGTTTAAAAAAATGTGAAAAAATAAGTGAAAGCTCAAACCCTGGCCAAGCCCAACCTAGGCCCACAACGGGCTTGGCCCAGGCCCTGCCTTACAATTCCAATAGGCTTGGGTTTCAAAAAGCCCAACCCAAGCCCGCATTTTCCCCTTGCCTAATAATTTTGATCCATTCAGATGTGTCCCTTACTCATTTAGATAGTTGTAATTATTATTGTTGTTATTATTATTATTATTAAATTTAATGCCCACAAAAAGGGACAAAGCATTCTAAAAAGTAAGCAAAATGCAAAATGAGTCAAGGATTTTGATCCATACGAGATACTTTGCCGCATCATATAATCCTATTGCTTTACAAATTAAATGAAATATAACCTTAATCCAAGAGTACTGATATGATCTAAGCTACTGAACTTTATTAATATTCGAAAAAACTAATGTTTTTACACTATTAAATCATATATTTTAATAACTTTTTCAGGCATTATATTATTAAATTACATGACTTAATAGTATTCAAGAACTTGAACAAATCTAAGAAACAATTAAACAATGACTTAATAGTATTCAAGAACTTGAACAAATCTAAGAAACAATTAAACAAGTGCCTCTGGATTAAATTTCTTGGAGAAAAGGAAAGAGCGCTAGTATGCTCGAATTACTTACTATCAATAGATTGGGAGAATCACACTTTAATCTGTTATAAAAAATCATTTTTACTACTTAAACCATGATAAATTTTTAATTCCTCATTTTATCTTAGGTGTTAAAACAGTTATGTAGAAAACATATACACGAAATATAAGTGAAATATTTTAACAAGTAAATTAACTAGTTTTAACTTAAATATAGAGGTCTCAAGTAGGGATGTCAATTGTCCGCAAACCCGCAAACACACCCGCCAAAACCTGCCCGCTGCGGATAATTTTGCAGGTTGCGGGCGGGTTTGGTATTACAAATTGAAACCCACACTTGGATGCGGGTGGGTTTGGTATTAACCCAATATCCGGTGGATACCCGCATGGATATCTACTAAACCTGCAATATTTTTTTAAATATTTTAAATTTAATTTTACTTGAAAACAATTTAAATCTAAAAAATATATAAGGAAAAGAATGCAAATATGCAAAGTGCCAAATAATCAAAGTGCTTTTGTATGAACTATTTTTCTTTAACTTAATGCATGAATTATTTCATTATTATAATTTTTTTCTTCAGATTACTATTTGAAAAGTATTATTCTTTGAAAAATATTAATCTTAATGATTATTGTAGCCATCATGTTGGATGGGTGCTAATGACGGTGAATGAAATGAAAATATTCTCTTGAAGCTTGTGTTGAACAACAATATGAAATGTAATTGTTATTTTTAGATACTAGTTTGTGGTTTTTTTTAATAGATTTATATATTTTATACTTAAATTTGAGAATTTATATTGGATTGATGTTGAAATTTTAATTTTTCATTTACATTGGTTAAATTTAAAATGAAGTATGTTATGTTGAATTTGAGGCTATTATTATAAATTTATATATTGAACATTTGTGATTTTAAATGTACAAACCCGCTAAAAATCCGCTGGATACCATTGCGGGTTTGGTAATTGTCAAAACCCACAACCGATGGGTTTTCTTAAAAAAATTAAAATCCACTGCAGGTTGAGGGTATGTTTGGTAATTTAAATTTTGTGCGGGTTTGGGTTTGGTAATGAAAAACCCGTTGCGGGCGGTGCCCATTGCCATCCCTAGTCTGAAGACTCAAATAATCAGTTTGTATGAGAAAATATGATATTTATCCTTGGGAGATTGTTAATTTCCCATATTAAAATCAATATATATCACTTACCCCTTATTATTTTCATAATAGCCATTAACTATCCTAACAGTATAATTTTACAGTATTGTCTTTATTTTCAAATATATTTTTATTCATATTTATTGTAAATTAAATAAATCATATAAATAGAAATTAAAATAAAAAATTTTAAACACTAAAGATAAGAAATATATGTTTTGATGTGAATAAAAAATTAATAATAAGATATTTTTAGTATTTTTATTATTTTTAATTTATTATATTTTATGGCCGTGGCCATTTAAACCCATTAATTTCTTCTCTACACCCTCTTTTCAATTAATCTTTTATTATTAATAAATTTTTTTGATGAAATTACATAACTAACCATATTTTCTTTTTCTCTAACTAACCCTATTTTCTCTCTCCCTTTCCTTTAGTTTCTCACCAATTTTTACATTTCTTTTTAGTGATAATCTGCAAATGATTTTGAGAAATGAGACAAACTATTTAAAATTCAAGTAAATATTGTTATAATCTATCAAAAATAAAGAGGAACAAAACCAACCATCTATATGCAATCTTCACGTACCATAAAGAATAGATAATTATTTTTTCATCTAAATTTTCATAAGGAGAAACTAAGATCTCCTAATTTTTATCTAAAGATATTGATATAAATTAACAAATATTTCCATTTGTATCTAAAGTTAAGAGAGTTCTGTTCACAGGCAACCATGGTAAGAGAGAATTTTGCAGTGACATCGAACGGGGAAGAAATTAGTGAGGGCTAACTTTGAAATTTCTAAAAAATTAAAATTTAATAACACACACACACACACAGATATATATATATATATTCAAATGGCTTAAAAAACGTTAGTGAATTCAAATAACTTCACCCATATTTTATATTTTCAAGATAAATTATCAAACAAATAGCCTACTTACTCTTCTTTAATTACCTTTAAATTTTTAGTACCAAGAATTTTTTTTAAAAATATAATGAGAGTAGTAGAAGTGTAAATGGTATATATTAATTTTAATAGGAGAAAAACTGACAATCTCACTATATCCTATAATAATTTTTTTTTATATATATTTTGTTACAGTCTTAACACGTGAGAAGAAATAGGTTATTAAAATTTTTATTAGAGACCAAGCAGTTAAGTGCCATTTCCTCTTAACATATTTTGAACATACAAACTAGGCTGCATATGTAATGCGCGAATAATCTATCGAAAAACTCTGGATGATCATTTCAGCTTAATAACTCTGGCAGGACAATTGTCGGAAGGCCTTGTTGTAGGTAAGTACACTATTGGGCTCTCAGGATTAAGTTGTTCCAGCCTGCAATTATGCAGAGAGAAAAAGAATTAATAGTTGCAATGTCAACCCTTTTCAACTTAAATGTAATTGTTGAAAAAAAAAATATTTTGTTGATAAATAAAGAAAACTCACTTGTAGTTAAGAAGAAAATAATGAAGAAAAATGGAGACTTCTATTTTGGCCACATCAATTCCAAGGCATCTCCTTGAACCTCCTCCAAATGGAATGAAAGATCCTGGTTCGGCTGCATTATTCTGCTTACCATGTCAGGAAAATAACAATCTGTGAGCTACCAATATAATTATGTGGATATTATAATATATAGTTCAAACAAGGGTAAACAGTCCATCAATACCAAGGGTTTTGGCCATTTACCGAGTTAGACCCTACATTAAAAAAAAAATTATTCGAAACATTTTTTGTTATTTTCGTAGTTATTTGATCTAACTTTGCACGGTCAAATAATACTTTTGTCTCATTAAAATAAATTTGGGAAAAAAAAGAAAATTAAAGTGACATGCAGACAAGTAAGAAGTAGATAATAATTTAATAGATTTTAACGAAAACAAATATATAATAAAACATTTTGCGTAATTTATGGGTCTGGCTGAAACTTGAAGTTTTGGCTTAAACTTGAGGACTAAGTACCCATTACCCAGACTTCAGATAAATATAAAATGTCCAATTGAAATGAGGTTAAGTATGAAACTTACATCCCATCTTGAAGGATCAAATTCTTTTGGGGCAGAAAAATGTTCAGGATCCATATGAACAGCTCTATTCCAAATTAAAACTTTCCATCCTTTTGGTATGGTATAACCTGAATTATATAATTTTTTGTAATAATACAAGAGAGACTAAGGAAAGTATATTTATACGAGTAAGAAAATAGTAGGAACTCATGATTTGCAGTAACTGACCTTTGATGTTAGCATCTGTTTTTGCCTCTCGAAAATCCAAAAATGGCAGATTCATTAAGCGCAATGTTTCATCAATTACCTAAATCAATAATTATACACTAATCAATTATGGAAGATATTAAAAGTTACACATGTCAACTCAAGGGTGGAGCTCAGCAGAAACCTCCGTGAGGCCAAATTTAACTCTCAACTTTCAAGTTCTTAAAAATAATAAATTACTTACCAAACCAAATCATCAAAATGAAAAAAAAAATTACTAAGACTAATATTTAATGTCAACACTATATCAAAAAAAGAAATAGCATTTATAATTTATGAAGGAAAATAGTTACAACACAAAAGAGCCTCCACTCATACAAAATTTCCAAGCCTTAAACTACAAAAGCTGTCAACTATTAGTGTGCCTTGATGGGAACTATTAAATTACTTTATTATCCAATATATAAATTTTATACACTAATTATGCAGGGGCCAATATAGACTTTTTAATCCTAATTTTGTTTTTTAAATCTGCAGGCGCCATAGTACTCTTTAGCCCTATATACTCTCCACCCCAATGTCAACTTGTTCTTATTCCGTGCCTTGAGTTGCCCTACATTTTTTGTTTTTAAAAAATAATTATCGTAATCCCTTGTTCCATAAAAAAAATATTTACCTTAGAAAGATACTCCATTTGTTTAATTTCCTGAAGACTCAATCCTTTCTGCGAAGATGGTCGTGTCTTTATGATCTCCTCTTGTTCTTCCTATGAAGTAGAGTTAATTTTTAGAGCAATAATTTTGAAAGTGATATCTTTTAAAGGCAGCTAAAGATTTCTATTAATATTATCCATAAATAAATGTGCTTTAATTAAGCTGCAAAATATAAAATGCTTAACTTGTAATCAATTGAACAATACCTTGGCTTTTTGCAGTATTTGTGGGTGCCCGTATAGATAAATTGTTGCCCACATTATAGTATGTGTGGGGCCATCATGAGCTCCTAACAATAATACGATTAGCAAATCTACAATATCTTCATCCTGTAGCTTTTTACCACTCTCATCTTCAATCTCCATCATTAAATCAATCATGCCTCTCTTTGCCGTTTGCTCACCATTTTTCTTCATCGCCTTTATCTCATCAACTACCTTTTGAAGAATCTTTACTAGCATTTTTCGTGCCTGATTTTTTTTAAAAAAATTCCTTTTTAACATATATAGGGGCAGATATAAAATGGGAGCATCCACATTTCTTTTTTTTTTTTAATCTAACGGACAGATTCATATTTTTTTTCTTTTTTTTGGTTGTTTTTTGCCTATAATCTTCACTGCCGACACAATGGCCATTGGCTCGCTTTTAAAATATAATTACACATGCACTCTTTTGATGAAACAGTAAAGTTTATACTTTTCTTATGTAAAAAATTTAGTAAATTTTGACCATACATAATAAAAGTAAATGTGTTAAAAAGATCTTTTAAAGTTCAGATATGATCCGTTTATAAAAAGGTCCTTATCCTTATCCTTATCCTTAGTTTTGATTTAATGATAACTCAATTTTCTGTAAATAAAATTTGAATCCTAAAATATGTCTTAATGATATTTAGCAAATTATCTATACACAAACATAGGATTTTGTTCCGGTGCACGATTATGCATGTTTCAAAACATATGAGAAACAACCGTGCTGTGTGCTTTCTCAGCTCGCACCAAATCATTACTCTACTGATATAAATTTCATATATATGGTATTACGTAATAGAAATAAGAAATTGTACCTTGAGTGCTTTGTGGAAAGCAAAACCAGGAAGATTAATGGCCGTAGAGTGAACCCCATCATGTACATCAATATAGTGCTTCTCCACAGACGAAAAATTTGAATCACTAGTGGACCCAAAAAGTATACGCATAATGAACTTCAAAGAAAGCTTGCTAGTTTCACAGAAGAACTCAATTGGCTCATCCTTCGATGCGGCAGCCCATTCCTCAAGCGAAGCAATTGCAACATCCTCAATGTTCCCAATATACATGACAAGTGCCTCATGACTAATCATCAGACTCGTCATCATTTTGCGGAGGCGCCTGTGTTCTGATTTTGCAATGTTAACAAATGTGTTTTTTCCAGCTAATCGAGTCATTGATTTACCGTAACCAAGCCCAAATTTCTCATCGTCCATCAACACTCGTCTGCATGTTTGTGGTGAACTCACTATGATGCTTGGGTTACCAAATAGGTGGGTTTTGTACACTCCTGTTCGACCATACCTGCAATAAATCGTATCCGTTGATTATTAAGATACTGCGACCTTTAAGTTACATATATTCTAACAGAATAAAAATTAAGACATAACTTTCACAGTACAACTGCCAGACATCAATAACAGAGTCGAAGGGAATATTATTTAAAAAAGAAAAAAGAAAACAAAGCAAGTGTTTTGTTATAGAGAGAAGGGTTCACACCTTTCGACTATGCTGTCGATGAAGGTTTCTGGATTGTTGGATCTATAAGCTCGAAGAAACGACGGCATATTGCCGAGGAAAGGCCAGCCCATATCACCTGGAGGAAGAAAATGTCTCTTCTCTCCCAATTTGCTTACATGATACCACTCGTTTACTCTCCTCACAACCGCATACACAATAATGTAACTTCCTGCTGCAATTGCAAGAATCAGCCACAACAGATCTAATTCCATTTTCGTGATACTTTGGTGTTCAACCTAGCACCTGGAAGGTTATCTCCACATATTTATATAACTTTCTTTGTAATATGTTGCCGAGAATAATAATCCTTAGATCCTTAACATATATCGTTTTTACCATTTAGGTCCACAACTTCTTTAATTATCTATTGCATTCCTAAAGGCTAAAGTTTTAATTTCAAAGCTCGAGTTTTACAGTGTTAATTGGCTATTACCCTTTGACATACACAGACATAGTAGACTGATAAAATGGTTATAATAGTATGGTGAGGGATAGAATGAGTAATTTTTTTTTTAGAAATAAGAAATTAAGTGATAAAAGTGAGAAACATTTAGGGACTTGACTGTCTTAGAATTTAGATTAAGTGCTTATATCTTTAAAATCTTTGTGCAATGTGTACGTTATAAAATGCATTACTAAGACTTAATCTCATAGACATTATTATTCAATAATTGTCAGTCATAATTTGGTAAAAACTTAGATCAACACTGAATCATATTATTATATTTGTTGTAGATATTATAAAGCAGATTTTTTGGGTTGTAACAATTTGAAAGTATATAGTAATCGACAATCGAACATTTTCTTACTTCGTCGAATGCTAATTCATACTTTCACCATCCATAATATATTCATGGGCAAGGATATTTTCATTTCACTATTTGTGTAAACCCACCTCACTTCTAAAACTATTTACAGCAAGTTCACATTGTTTTAGAAAATTATATCTAATTAATTAGCTAAATCCTTCTTATAATTTTTTAATTACTTAGGTTTCTTTGACCATCTTTAACCATTAAGGTTGCTTTTACAAAAGTTTTATTTGACTATTTTAATTTTATAACATAAAATAACCTAATTATCCCAATAAGTATGTGCTCTTATATATAGTAGTTTAGATATTTAATTTTTTGATCTATAATCTAACTTTTTAAAAATAAAATTTATTATTTTTAATATTTTATATTTTGATAACATAAATTTGATAGTCCGATAATTTACATAAGTATTATACTATAAAGACATTTTAGTTTAATTATAGATTAATTATAATTTCCTTTAAAAAAAGATCAATAATCATACTAACAATGTAGAATTAACACACCATTTAAAAACAATGATTTTTTTATGAAATTTTAAAAATATTATTGCAATTAAAATAAATTCTTGATACTTTTACTTTTGGTAAAATAATCAATTTACATTTAAGCTAAAGCAATCTTAGTTGTCAATAGCTAAATATAATAAAAAATTCTTAGTCACAAAAAAATAAAATTAAGATAGATTTAGTTAAGTAATTCTCTAAAATTCTTCTTCATCTAGAATTTTTAAAATTATTTAATTTTTTTATCTTTTAGAAATAGAGTGGGTTTACAAAAATTATAGGGTCAAAATATTACTATCCTATATTCTTTACACAATCAATTATTATTATAATTTACTACACCCAAAAGTTTAGAGAAATTATTATGCAGATCCCAAGTTTTCTATAAAGAATACCAAAATGACATAGCCCTTTTGATAATAATATCTTTTGATTCAATTAGCATAAAATTGAATCTAATGAGTTATAATAAATAAAAATATAATATTAAAATAAATTTAATAATACGTAAATTATTACATTTATTTTAATACTATATTATTACATATTTATTACTTTAAAGTAAATTTTATAATAATAAAACATAATATTAGAATAAATATATAAAAATTTAAATTATTTTGAATATTATATAAATAATTTTAATATTATTAATACGTGAGATATATTTCATTAATTGTAAAATTTATTTAACCTAAAAATTTATTTAAAAAAATTAAAATAAATAAAAATATATTATCACATATAATAATTTACATTTTAAATACTATAAATATTTTAATGTTATTAATATTATTAAATAAATTAAATTTTTAATTATTATATTTAAATAAGATCATCCTTTTTAATTTTAGAAAGTGCAGCTCTTCTTTTTCCTTTTTCGTTTGTATATTAAAATTTTCCTTAGTCAACAATGTACATCTGCCCTAATTTATTAATCATAAAGCTGTGGTAGAGTTTCACCATCGATTATTTTAATTATGGCAGGCTTTAAAATATATTATTTTAAACTTTACAAAAATGTTTCTCTTTTGTCCACAAGCACAAAATTGGGCACAGTAAAAAGAATGTGATCATCCTTTACGTTAGATGTGATGGGAATGGGCTCCACAGTTCATAAACATGATGTACATCTTGGCACTTGTAGTGTATCTCCACAACATATTTATGACGGCCTTTATTAATATGTTATCGTCTGCAGCGGATTTGTTATTATTAAATTTAAATTCGCATAAAATTTAAATTATTAAATCCACCCGCAACCCGTAGTAAGTTTTAATTTTTTTTAAAAAACCCACCTGCAGTGGGTTTTAACAATTACCAAACCCGTAATGGTATCCGATGGATTTTTTGCGGGTTTCCGTATTTAAAATAAAAAATGTTTAATATATAAATTTATAATAATAACCTCAAATTCCATATAACATACTCAATTTTATATTTAAACAATGTAAATAAAAAATTAAAATTTCAATATCAATCCAACACAAATTCTCAAATTTAAGTATAAATTACACAAATCCATTTAAAAAACACAAACTAGTATCTAAAAATAATAATTACATTTCATATTATCATTTAAAATAAGATCCAAGAGAAGATATTTATTTCATTCACCACCATAAGCACCCATCCAACACAATGCATATAATAATAATTAAGATTAATATTTTCAAATACTAATTCGAAGGGAAATGTTTTTAGTTTTCTTTAGGTTATGACTTTAGAATGGGAGATGGGCCACATACACAGATACACAATTTTGAACCTTTGGCTATTTGGTAATTTGAATAATGACATTATTTTCTTTATACATTTTTAGATTAAAATTAAATTAAAAATATTTGAAAAAAATATTGCGGGTTTGGTGGATATCCATACGGGTATCCACTGGATATAAGGTTAATACCAAACCCACCCGCATCCATGTGCGGGTTTTAGTTTATAATACTAAACCTGCCCGCAACGGGTAAAATTACCCGCAACGGGCAGGTTTTGACGGGTGAGTTTGAACGGGTTTATGGGTTTACGGATACAATTGCCATCCCTAGTTATTATAGACTCTAGAAAGCAGATTTGTCGCTTTATTTTAGTGGAATGCTAATTCACGCTTACACTAATATATCCTTGAACAATCAATTATTATGATTATTAAAGATCTTCTAAGTGATCAATTAACGTACATGTGCCTCTAAATATTATAAAATTTGATCACTTATACTGCGTCAGGTGTCGGTAAACGCACAATAAATTTGGAGATTCTAAATGTTTGAAGTAAAAAATATATTAAAAATAAAAATATATGAGTCGCGTGATATATAAATAACGAGAAAGACTAAATTAAACTAAAAAAAAGGGGTTAAGGTTAAATAGATCTAGAAAGGTTTAATCTTTTATAGTTGAAATTTCTTATAAATAAAAATATCAAACTAATTAAAAAGAATTTAGAAATATAATCTAAAGGAAGAATCAACACATTCTTTCTCACATTTCTCCTTACTTTTTTACATTTTCTAAGAAATCAAACGCTGACTTGAGAGTGAAAGTATCTTTTATATGTATCGAACCATCCCTTAAAATTTTGGAATAGGAATAGGAATAAGAATGGCAATGAGCACAGCCTGTTGCAGGTTTGCCATAAATTTAAATTACCAAACTCATCCACAACTCGCAATGGGTTTTTATTTTTTCAAAAAGCCTACTCGTTGTGAACTTTGACAATTATCAAATTCACTCGAAACTAGCAGTTGATTTCTTTTCGGGTTTTGACACAAATATTAAAAAAATACTTTTAATAATACATAAAAAATTAAATTATATAATTCAAACTACAAATTTATGACAATAGCTTAAATAATTCGAATACAATACTCAATTCTAGATTTTATTAATATAAATAAGATATTAAAATTTGAACATTAAAACAAATAGATAAAATATATTAATCTAACACAAAATATTTCTATTGTAGGCAAATAATCATCACTAATATTAGATAAAATAAGTGGTTAAAATAAGTGGTTATGGTCCCCAGGTTACATGTATCATTCTATTCTTTTCTGACATCTCATCATCAGAAAGAGAGTCTTGAGAGAATTAAATGACCTTCTAGGAGAACGTGTAAATCTAGAAGGACAACCACATAACCCTAGAGAGCAATTCAACGTTATGGATTCAGTTATGTTTGCTGCTAATATTACTGCCAATATCAATTCTATTTCTATGCTAAATGACTCTAACTTCAAATTATGGCACGAGAACCTCCCAATAGTTCTCGTAGTTATAGATCTTGGCCTTGTGTTATGGGTTGATTCTCCCCCACCTCTTACGGATGAAAGTACCCTTGATGACAAGAGGGATATGAAGATGTGGGAGAGATCAAATCACATGTGTATCATGATCATGAAGAAGGTCATTCCGAAACCATTCAGGGGCTTTATGTCTGCAAGGATAACTACGACTAAAAAGTTTCTTGAAGAAATTGAAAAAGGATTTGTCAAGAACGAAAGGGCAGAAATGAGTACGCTCTTGACAAATCTGATTAAAAAAAAAACAAGGGCAAGAAAAAGAACAAGGATAAGGAAGCTGTAGATACAACACCTCAAAAGAAACAACAAAAGAAATCAGATGATCGAGAAGCCACTAGTTGTTTCTAAATCAGATGATCGAGAAGCCACTAGTTGTTTCTTTTATGGAGTTGAAGGGAATGGTTTAGTTTGTTCTGAGGTTAATTTAACTTCGGTACCTAGACACACATGGTGGATAGATTTTAGTGCAACCACTCACATCAGTGTGTCTATGCAGGGTTGCTTGAATTGTCGAAAGCCCAATGATGGTGAAAGATACATCTATGTGGGTGATGGTAAGAAGGTTGAAATTGAAGCAATTGAAAAATTTAGATTATTATTAAAGATCAGATTTTATTTTATTCTTAATGAAACATTTGTTATTCCGTCTTTTAGACAGAATTTGATTTCCATTTTCGCTTTGAACAAATATAGTTATTCTTGTTCATTTGGAAACGAAAAATTCAGTTTGTTTCATTATTCCAACTTGGTTGGTTCCGATTATTTGTCAAGCAATGATAATCTTTATATGCTTGATACAATTGCTTCATTTAATGAATCCCTGCAATTAAGTATATGAGGTTTAAAGAGAAAATTAACCAATGTAAATTTAGCTGTATTATGACACAAGAGATTAGGTCATCTCTCCAAACGGAGGATAAAGAGACTTGTGTCAGGCGAAATTCTTGATCCCTTAGATTTCATAAATTTTGACATCTGTGTTAATTGTATCACGAGGAAACAAACCAATAAAAGGAGATTTGAAGCCAACATGACTTCAGATGTCTTAAAACTCATACATACAGGCATTTGTAGGTCATTTCTTGCGACTGCTTGGAATGATTAACAATATTTTATGACATTTATTAGGGGTGGGCATTTTCGGGTTCGGATCAACCCGATCAGATTTCAGGTTGATCGGGTTAGAAAAGAATTCATCCGAACTCAACCCAAAGTTGTAACCCGATCCAACCCGATCCGAACATATTCGGATCGGATCAGATTGGGTCAACTAATCGGGTTTAATTCGGATTAATTCGGATCGGGTGAAGCTACTGCACAGATCAAATGCAAAATATTTAATTTTAGTGCTTAATCTGCTTAATCTATTCATTAAAAAAAATCAATTCATACTTATAATTTAAGCTTCCACAGACTTAATAAATTAAGCTCCAAAATTTTCTATACAAGAATTTCCCGAATTTTATTATTAACATTTAATAATACATATACTTAGCAATTAACAGATAATATATAATATATTATTATATACCATCAAAACATCAAAAAAGAAAAGAATGGGTTGCCGGTTCGCGGTGGAACTTGGTGATGGTGGAGGCTGCAGCAGTAAATCTGATAGCAGCGCAGCGGATCCAACAGCAGCAAATCCGGTAGATATCTGACAACAGAAGATCCGGTAGCTACAGATGTCGCGGAGCAGTAGATCTGGTCGCTGGTTAGGTGGTTGTGTGCGTTGGTTGTGCTTCCTCCGTTCTCTTCTCTGCATTTGCTTCCGGTTGCCGTTTTGCTTTTAGCTTTTGTGATGTGTGTGTGTGTGTGTGTGTGTGAAGTCATGAGTATGATGATGAGGGTTGTGAGGCTATACTGTGAAGGCAGTGAGATATGTTTGTGTGTGGCTGTGTGCGTGGGTTATAATTTGATTTTGTTTTTTATTTGTCAATTGTTTTTTTAGCTAATTGTTTTTGAGTTGTGACTTTGTGTGTGCCCGTGTGTGTGGTGTCTAGTGTGTGGTGTCTAGTGTGTGCGGGTGTAATGCGTTTAGGTTTAGTGAGTTTTTTTTTTGTGCGACTTGATCGGGTATTCGGATCGGGTCGGGTAAAATCCGATCCGATCACAACCCGATCGGGTTTGCAATTTTTTACCCATTCGAGTTTCAATAACAACCCGAATCAACCTGAACCTGAACTTTTTCGGGTCGGATCGAGTTGGGTCGGGTCAGGTATTTTGCCCACCCCTAACATTTATAGATGATTTTTCAAGATATGGCTACACATATCTCCTCCAAGAAAAGTCACAGTCCTTGAATATCTTCAAAATATTTAAGGTTGAAGTTGAAAACCAACTCGGCAAAAGAATCAAAAGTGTCAGATCTGACCGTGGTGGCGAATACTATGGTAGATATGATGATTCAGGTGAACAACGTTCAGGACCATTTGCTAAATTCCTAGAGGAATGCGGTATCGTCCCACAGTACACTATGCCGGGTGAGGAGCATGATTTGTCATTCTACCTTACTAGAATCACTCTAAGGAGAAGCACTTAAGATTGCAGCGTATATCCTTAATAGAGTTCCTATTAAAGTGACTACCAAAACCCCTTACAAGCTGGATAGGCAAGAAGCCTAGTCTAAAGCACTTGCATATTTGGGGTTGTCTAACTGAGGCAAGGCCTTATAGGCCTAATGAGAAGAAATTGGACTTAAAGATGGGTAAATTGTTATTTTATTGGATATTCAGAACGGTCCAAAGGGTATAAGTTTTATGATCCCATGAATAAGTCAATTTTTGAGTAAGAAAATGCTCGGTTCTTTGAGGATGTCGAGTTTGCGGGGGGATATACGGCTAGGGACTTTGTCTTTAAAGAAAAATATGTTGATATTCTCATAGGTTTTATTAGCATTGATCAGGGTCTCATTCATAACTTTGTTCAAGACACAATAGATCAAGACAATATTAGAGAATCCCTCATACAAGAAGTTGTTCTAGAAGAACAAACTTTACTAACTCAAGAACATATACCATTAAGGAGATCCATTAGAGAAAGGAGAAATGCAGTGCTAGATGACTATATTGTATTTCTCCAAGAACATGAGACAGACATTGGAGTGATGGAAGATGATCCAATTAATTTTCTTCAAGCCATGGAAAGTTCAAACTCTTAGAAGTGGATTGATGCCATGAATGAGGAGATGAAGTTCATGAAGGACAATGATGTATGAGATCTTGTCCCGTTGCCAGAAGGTGCGAAACTTATTGGTTGCAAATGAATTTTTAAGATCAAGAGAGATTCAAAAGGAAATGTGGATAGGTACAAGGCGCGTTTTGTCGTAAAGGGCTTTACGTAGAAAGAAGGCATCGACTATAAAAAGACTTTCTCTCTGATTTCTTTGAAAGACTCTTATAGGATTATAATGGCATTGGTGGCACATTTCAATCTTGAGTTACATCATATGGATTTAAAGACAATGTTTCTCAATGGTGATATTGATGAGACAATCTATATAGAGCAGCTAGAAAACTGTTTCTGAAGACCTAAAGAATATGGTTTGCAAACTTAAACAAGCATCTCGACAATGGTATTTCAAGTTTAATCAAGTGATCATCTTATTCGGTTTCAAGAAGAATTTGGTCGATGATTGCATATACCATAAGTTATGTGGGAGCAATTATATTTTTCTACTTTTATATGTCGATGACATTTTGTTTGCCGGCAGCGATATAGGCTTATTACACTACACTAAGAGATTTCTATCTAAGAATTTTGAGATGAATTTTGTATTAGGCATACAGATACACTGAGATCACTCCTAAGATATTCTTGGATTATCATAAAAGAGCTATATCGAAACAATTCTCAAGTGCAAAATTGCAAATCGGGTACCCCTATGGCTAAAGGAGACAAGTTTAGTCTCAATCAGTGCCTTAAGAATGATTTTGAGGAAAAAGAAATGTAGAAGATTCCTTATATGTTAACGGTATGAAGTTTGATGTATGCTCAGGTTTGTATACGACCAAATATTGCGTATGTTAATGGGATGTTGCTGATATTAAACAGTCCAAGAATAGACCATTGGAAAGTAGCCAAAAGAATCTTATGTTATTTCTAGAGAGCAAAAGATTACATATCAGAGGTTGGATTAGTTTGAGATCATTGGGCATACTGACTCTGATTTTACTGGATGCCAAGATAGTATGAAATCCACTTCAAGTTGTATATGCTAGATGGGGGTGTTGTCTCTTGGAAGAGTGCTAAACCATCTTTTATAGCCTCTTCTCCGATGGCGGCATAGTTCATGATATGTTACGAGGCATCCAATCACGGAGTATGGCTACGAAATTTTGCCACGGGGCTGCGTATAGTAGATAGTATTGATAGACCACTTAAGCTATTTTGAGATAATAAGTCACCAATGTTGTATTCCAATAACAATAGGTGCTCGAGGAACTCAAAGTATATAGACATCAAGTTCCTAAATGCTAAAGAAAGAGTTTAGAGTAGACAGTTGCCTATTGAGCACGTCGGTATAAATTCTATGATTGCGAATCCGCTTACTAAGGGATTGCCACCCAAAACATTTCATAAGCATGTTGCTCGTATGAGTGTTATGTCATTAAATGATATTCAGTTTTAGTGGGAGTTTGTGATTTTAGATGCTCTTGTAATATAGACATTTTTCAGTTGTTTCAGTTCATGGATGTTTTAGGTTATTTTCTGTAAAAATAAAGTTTTGTGTATTCACACTATGATTTTTGGTATGATTTGATCTCACTAAAGTTTAAGGTGGACTAGTTGGAAATAGGCATGTTAAGATCACATTGCATGAAATTTCCATGCTACACATCCAGATCATGATTCATGTCATTCAGTTGTATTGGCATAGCGACTATTGATGGGTTGAGTTACGATAATTGTAACGAATGCTGTTTTGATCCTATGTTGGTATGATTGATGGACCAAATTGGTTGTAGATACATTTCGGTAATGATAGTATGATTGAGCTCATACGGTTATTTTTGTAAAACATAATTATAAAGTTACACATATAGCTCAAGTGAGAGATTGTTGGATTTTTTATATTGTTGGTTCCTTAATCCAATATTGTTGGATCCTTAATCCAATATTGTTGGATCCTTAATCCAACATTGGGCTTATATGTGAATAATTATGTATTGCAGACTGTCGTATAAGATTAAGACCAATTAAATGTGATCTATTTAGGTTTTTGGTATTATGGACTTTAATGTATCTAATAGGATGTGGGTCTTTAATGTGTAGAGACCCAATGAGATTCTAATTATATGATGGGCATAATTAGGAATACCAAATGACAACAGAAAAAAGTTGTTTTAATGTATCTAATAGGATGTGGGTCTTTAATGTGTAGAGACCCAATGACATTCTAATTATATGATGGGCATAATTAGGAATACCAAATGACAACAGAAAAAAGTTATCTCTATAAGTGATTATGGTCCCCCAATCACATGTATTATTCTATTCTCTTTTGACATCCCATCATTAGAGAGAGAGCGCAGAGAGAGTTAAAGAACTCTCTAGGAGAACATGTAGATCTGGAAAGCCAACCACACTACTCCAGAGAAAAATTAAACATTATGAATTTAGGTATACTTTTTCTCTAGGAGAACATGTAGATCTGGAAAGCCAACCACACTACTCCAGAGAAGAATTAAACATTATGAATTTAGGTATACTTTTGTTATTGATTTTTGATTATATAACATAAATATTCATGCGTTATAGGTGATGGTTTTCACCAAAGGTTTTCTTGTTCTTACATTATCAACAATATTAACAAGTAAATTTTGTACAACTATTGTTAACAATTAATTAAACAAATAAAAACCCAACTTTAGCAAACAATCATCAGGTTCAAGTAATTGATGTAAAACAAACAAAATCAATCAATTAAAATAAAATATCAGTAATATTATACTTGAAAATCATAAAACTTTTAGTTATATATATAAAAAGTTAAATTTAGAAATTAAGAACTTTAACTTACATATATTTATGATTAGTTTTTAATGTAATTTTATGATTAAAATTAAAAATATAAATAATAAAAATAAAGAATGTGGGTTTGGGTATTCGAAGGATCTTTTGTCAAGACTAAACTCACCTACAAGTTGCTATGAATTTCAGTTTGAAATATCAAACCTAGTCGCAACCCCCAAAAACTATTGTAGATAGGTTTTTGTAGGTGAATTTGGACAAATTTATGAATTGACGGATAATTTTGCCATCCCTTAGAAACTTGGAAGCTTTAGCTGAAAATGACATAATCGTCATTTTCAGCTATTGAAGGAAATTTGCTCCTTCAGTACCCAATAAAAGTAAAGTTGCGATTGGTTTTCTTATCAAATTATTATAGACGGGCTTTAAAATATGTTACTTTAAATATTAAAAATATTTCTTTTTTTGACAAGCAGCACATCATTGCACACAGTAAAAAAGTTAAATGAGATAGAAAATGGCTCCATGGGTGCGCTTCGTCCGCTACATTGTTGTATTGTATTAAGATATATGCGTTACATTAGAGTGATATAGTGCGAAAATTAATAATGATAAGAGAATAAGCAAAAATAATAATTGATTATATATCACATGCACGTGTGATCTCATACTGCATATAGAAAATACAAAAACTTATCTTAAGGAGTTCAAGAGATACCTTTAATCGTTTTTATTTGGAGAATGTGGTATCTGAACCTTATTAGAAATAGTAATTCTCTTCGGCTGGACTAAAGTTTGACCATAATTCCATGTTATATATGTGCAGGCACAATAAATTGAGTGACTCCGCTAACGGAAAGGACACAAGTTCGCACATAAAAGTAGAGGTGGTCGTTGGTCAGATTTTATAGATTAGATATCAATTCATATTTGATCCATTATTTTGTGAGATTATAAAATTTCAATTCAATCCAATTCACAAATTACTGAAATTCAATCCAAATCCAATCCATACGTCTATAAATAAGATGTGGATTTGATCCAATTTATATCTAGTCCACTATTTTATAGATTGGTTTATGGATTAAAAATTTTTAAGTCTGTCCAATGCATGAATAATTAAATAAAAAATCTAATATAAAAATAATTTCACTACTAATCGAATTCAAAATTGAATAACATTTAAATAAATTAATTGTTTAAATAAAGTTAGAATAATACATTCAAAGTTTCAAAATGTAACATATCAAAAAGAAAAAATCTCATTTATTTAGATCAGTATATGAAAATTAACTAAATTTATGAATTTAAATCTATACAAAAGTTGAAACTTGAGATCTTAGATGATTTGTCAAAATGTCCATCTCCAATTTATATTTTATAAGTAATTTAATTAATTATCCAATTTTTTAATTTTGTATTATTACCAGATTAGATAAATATGGTGTTAATATAAATATATTTGAACTTATTTATTTATTAGTAAGTAGTAATGCCACATTTATAAATTTCATTATATATATGCAGATTTTTGCAGATTGCGGAAAAATTTTAATCCAATCCAATCTAACAATCCACAAATTTGAATATTATGGATCAAATTTTTACAGATCAGATGAATTGAACGGATCGAATTAGATTCTGAATAGCCTTACATAAAAGAGTATTTTCTTTGCAGTCGTTCTCTCTTAATCATGAAATTGCTCAAATATAGGTTGACTAGTATGAGTGACACTTGTACAACATGTACAACATGTACAACAATAGTGGTGGTAAAGATTACAGTAGTCTTCTTCAAATCTTCAACAAGAGATTAAGGTATTTTTCTAACCTTATGCATGTATACATAATTAAGAAAAGTTTCTGCCTTCCTCTGATTTTATAAAATAGAAAAATTATTTTTCTAGATCTGATTTTCCAACACCATTAGCATCAATCATGCGACCTTTAGGAACCTCCATGAAGCTGAATTTCTAACCCCCGATATCTCAGGTATCTTTGTGCCCGGTTTAATTATTCTTTGTATACAAAGGTCGTACAAAATTCGATGAACCTCTACTATAAATATTCATTCCGGCACGATTAGACATTGGCACGTAACGGCATCCATGGATCAAAATTTGAACCTTCGAAATTAGAACTCGTGTCAAGAGCCTAATGTCAAAGTGGATACACTTCCATCTATATCATACTGCCATAACAAAAAAATAAAATAAAAATAACAAATGGAGCAATTTAATATTGTTTCAACAACATATTAATTATTATTGTTATTATCTTTATTTGCAGCGTTTATTTGACAACAGGCGTACATTGGAATATACATATGCAGACTTTCTTGGAACTGCCGATGATGATTACTTGAACCCGACTACTTTTGCAAGGCATTGGTCCGAAGGTCTTGGTACAGGCAAATACTCCGATGGGCATTCAGGATTTTGTAGTTCAAGTCTGCAAATTAACACGAAGAAATAAATAATATCAGATTCTAATTTTCAGAATAATGAACAAAAACGATGATGAAGTAGAAGTGAACTCACTTATAGTTGAGGAGAAAATAATGAATAAAAATTGAAATTTCAAGTTTGGCCAGATCAGCTCCAGGGCAAATCCTTGATCCACCTCCAAATGGAATGAAGGATCCTGGTCTAGTTGTATGATTCTGGTTACAAAATAGGGAACCATGCAAATAAAATTGTCAGCTGTGTACAAGTTTTTTTTTTCTCCTATTGTACAAAATATAATGCTTTTAATTATGCGCTCTACTTACATCCCATCTTGAAGGATCAAATTGCTTTGGATCTGGATAGTTTTCAGGATTGTAGTGAACACCTCTGTTGTAGACCAAAACTTTCCATCCTTTCGGTATGAAATAACCTTGTATATTAACATCTGCTTCTGCCTCTCTAAAACTTGACGGTGACAGATTGGTCATGCGTAATGTTTCATCTATTACCTGTGTAACAGTAAAACTAATTTGTTACATACAATTAGTGATGTAAATTTTCAACATTTTCGATTGGAATTAATTTTACCTTAGCAAGATATTCCATTTGTTTAATTTCCTCAATAGTCAATCCTTTTTGTGTAGATGGTCTTTTCTTAATAATATCCTCTTGCTCCTCCTGCCGAGTAGAAATCAATTTATTTAATGCATACGAAAGTTTTGTTAGTTAATTGAAGGATTAGATCAACTATTAGTTGAAGCAACCTTAGCTTTCCTCAGCGTTTGAGGATGCTTATGTAGGTGGATTAATGCCCATGTTGCAATATGGGCAGAGCTCTCATGACCGGCTGACAAGAAAGAGATTAGCATGTCAATGATATCAAGATCGTCCAGTTTTGTACCATTCTCATCTTCAACTTCCATCAATAAATCAATCAACCCCTTTCTTCCCTTTTGCTCATCACTTTTCATTGCCCTCCTTTCATTCAGGACCGGTTGAAGAATCTCTCCCAACATATCTCGTGCCTAACAAAGTAATAAAACAATTGATTATTAGTTATGCTTATGAAATTATTATTATATCAGGTGTCTGCAGTTTATAAAGTGTGAATTTGAATTATGTTATGTTTTCTACAAAATACGCAAGCCCTCATAACTTACTGTAAAGTAAAGATTTTAGTTGTTATCTTTTCTACGGTACCACAGAAAACAGGACATAGTTCAAATCCACAATTTATAAGCTGCAACTAACTGCATCTAAAATTGAATATAAGCTCATTATTTGTTTACATATGTAGATCAGGATTCTTTCACTATCAAAACTTTTATCTAAACAAATATAATCACGTAATGGTTGATAGAGTGATATATAAAAATGTAACAAATAAGTAAATAAAAAACTTTATATACACAGATTAAAATATACAAGTGTTAAATGGTAAGTTGAGAAATATTCAGATTTTATCCTATATATATTTATGTGACACAAAATAATCAATAATATAAATATTACTTACCTTCATTGCTTTATGGAAAGAGAAACCAGGTAAATTAATGGGGAAAGGAGATATCAATCCGTGTGCATAATCAACATAGTGTTTCTCAACTGATCCAATAACTGAATCACTACTTGATCCGAGGAATATATTGGCAATGATCTTGAAAGTGGCCTTCCTCATCTCTGTCAAGAACTCAATTGGTGTGTCCAAGCTAGCCCATCCCTTCAATGACTTAATCACAATTTCCTCAATGTTGTCAATATAAACAACAATTGCCTTATGCCCCTTGAGTGGACTTGTTGCTAGCTTCCTTATACGCTTTTGCCCTTCTTTGGAAGCAGTTATGAAAGATCCTCTAAATGTTAATTTATTGGTGGATGTTGGATAACCCATTTTGAAATTTTCATCATCCAAAAACACTTGTTTACAAGCTTCAGGAGCCACAACTATCACACACGGGCTACCAAATATATGGTTTCTGTATATACCCTTGCGACCGTATCTGCAAATTAAACCCCATGCATTTATACGTATGAACAAGACAAAATCAAACTCATTAATTATAGATGTATAAAGTACAAGTGGAGGATTGAGAAGAAATAAATACCTTTCAAATAAATTATAGATGAAGCTCTGAGGTTCACTAGATTTGAAAGCTTTTTGATGAGACAACATATTACCAACCAAAGGCCATCCCATGTCACCTGGAGGAAGAGAGTGTTTCATCTCACCCAGTTTGCCACAATGATACCACTCATTTACTCTCCTAAGAACACCAAACACAAAAGCATAGGAGCCTATAAAAATTGCAAGCGCAAGAATCAACCATGAGAAATATAACTCCATTTATTTTGATGTTTGAGTATGCTTTCTTGTTCTTTTTCTCTCGCATAGAATCTTGTTCTTTTTCTCTCGCATAGACACACAATTATATATCGATCTCCTCCTTTTCACTTTAATTTTTAAAAATGTAGAGGGCCGGGGTGTACAAATTTCAAACCAATTTTTTTAACATTTACCTTTCCGATATTCAAATGAAGGCAGCCAAATTAAATGATAAAACACTTTATATGGCCAGTGTATATATATAAATATATATATATATATTGCATTTTAATTGTATTTCTGATAGAACTTAAAGGATTCTATGTGACCATTTACGAAATGAAGTGGTGCATACATAAACTTGAGTAAACACTACAAATCTTAATGTTCTTTTTTAATTGTTACGTGTGTTGAGAAAATGATCAAAACTCTTCTCTTGTTTTTTAAATTAACCGCTTCACCCTCATATTTTAAAATCCATAAATACTTCTTACAATTAAAAATTGTAAGTTTTAAAATTTTACTCTTAGAAATTTTCATTAATCAATGGTGGGTTTTAACATATCAAAGATAAAATAGAAAGAGACGAAAAAAAATTGAAAGTCAACAACGTTTTTTTTTAAGGGCAAAAGGCTTTTGATAGGTTTAAAGCCGAAGGGAAATATGATTAATTTCGACAAAAAATAGTTTCATAGAGTGCAATTCAAATTAATGTTCAGGGGCAAATTTGTAATTTCATATTTTCTTAGGCAAATGCCCTATCGTGGCTGTATTGCCTCGCTTCCTCGAATGGAAGATATTATAAATTAATGTAGTTACTTTTAGAATGTTGCGGGTGAGACTGTGAAACCTGATAGATATTTGTATTTATATGTGTGTGTATATTTGATTTCTTGAAAATATTTGTCATTTAAAAGATAAGACTTTTTTTGATAAAAAAATGTAGACGTTTTTTGACTTCTCTAAAAGAGCTAGCTGTCCCATTAAAATTAATAAAGTTTTAAAATTTTTGATTATATTATAACCAAATATATTAAAAAAAACAAAAAGTGATTTTGGCCTTTTCTTTTGAACTTTCTTGTGGCTGTAGACAATACTAAAAGAGAACATGGACAATTCATAAGATCAGAAACCTTACTTTTGAGATTTACTTAAATGTTCGTATAAGTACTCTTATTTTTATATATAGTTATATACATCTCTTTTGATGATTATACTCTTTAATTATAACAACCCAAAAATTAGTTAAAATAAACTTTTATAATAATTCAAATTAAATATAATATTACAAAAATATAATATATATATATATATAATAATAATATTAATTTTATAAATTATTTTGAATAGCAAAAAACTTAATTTTATATAATTACTAATCTATCATATATATTTTAAAATTAATAAAAATTATTTCACATAATAATAATACCTTCATAATTGTGTTTAGCGTTAGAAGTAATTTAAATATACTATATATATATATATATATATATTTTTATTACCTTATATATTATGCCTATATTAGCATAAATTTTAAAAGAGTTATTTTTAAATACCTCTCCCTGAGATTCAGGGTCTTCTCACTTATAGAACTTATGAGAATGTACCAGCATATTATCAGAGACCGCACTACATTAAGGTAGCGTTTACATTTTGGATTGGAGTGAAAATCCAAAGAAGTGAGAATTTTAGGATTGAGAGTGTAGAGTGGGAGTGAGAGTAGATTGTTTACTGACACTGGAATGGAAACTTGGAATGAAGATCAGAATCCAATTTATGTGTTTACTTTATCTTAAATTGTGAGTAAATAATTTCAAATTATAATTTTACCCTTATTTAAAGAATTGTAGTTTTAATTACAAAGTTAATAAAAAATATATTTGATGAATAAACATTTATTTTATTATATTTGTAAATTTATAATAATTATTAATATTCTTAATTATGTACATCAAAATTTTTTTATTGAATTTAAGTTTAATTATGTAAATTTAAAATTATTGATAAGTGCAACATAAATGAAACATTTTTACTAGTAACATAGTACAAAATTAACATTTTCTTAGAATAAACTATTTATTATTATTAATTATTAATAACAAATAAATATAATTCTATTATTTTTAAATAAATATAATAATATTATTTTTAAATAAATATATTAATGTTAAATTTTCGAATAAAGATAGTACGTAGTAATATTATTAATTCTCTATTAATATAATAATATTATTTTAAGTAATTTTAAGTTAAAATCAATGTAAATTATTATTTAGTTAAATATAATAATATTATTTAAATAAATATAATATTACTTATTTTATTTTAATTAAATATAATTATATTAAATTTAATAAAAGGAGGGTAAAAAAAGAAGAGGTCGGTGTGAATTTCCACTCATACCTCCTTCCATGGGAGTCCCACTCCTACTCTCCACTCCAAAAATGAGTGGGGTCCATGGAGTGAGATTTTCAATCATCCCTTTAAATGTGCAAGTAAACAATGGAGTGGGAGGAATTCATACTCCTCACTCCCACTCCAGAAAGTAAATACAACATAAGATTTCATTTCATATATACTAGACGAGGGTAAGATCGTAATTGAACATCTTTCTCATAAAAAATTCACGTTAGGTTCTGGTTTTGTCTCCAATATGTTAATATCCAATAAATAATTGGCAATAACTTGACAATATCTAATTAGAGATGAGCATTGTCAGATCCAACAACAATGACATGATGATTTAGCAATAACTTGTTGTTTTTGTCATAAATAGAATTTTAATTCTATTAAATATAGTCCATTTGCATTAAGTTTCTACAAAACGTTGTTAGATTGAGTATGAACAATGAATGTGAGTTACCATTGTTATTGAAACTGATTTAGCAAGTGTATATTGTAGTTATTTTGTACAACATGATAGTGTTTGACAGCTACACACATGGTTGTTTGAATATATTTATATTTGTGTTTACATTATCTTCGTGACTTATTTATTCACTATAAGTCACATGCTAAGAAAATGTTTTTATTAATGAAGGACAATTAACCCAAGCCTAGACAAATAGTAGATAGTGAATCTAGCAAGAGCTTTACAACAAGTGTGTTTATTGAACAGTAGTAGCAGAGCCCAAATTAATTTCATACAACATATTCTTTTAAAGTGATCAGATGATACATCACATTTCTTGTGTAATCCTTAAATTGTAGAGATGTTATAGCATGTTTTACTTGGCCATATAGATAGATTTGAGTCATTTGTGTATTCTGTGGACAGTGTGATACATATAACTCTTCCATTAACAAGGCCAGTCTTGCCTTTGTTAGTATTAACCTTAGCTAACTGTTTCTAGTTGCTTATATGTAAGTATTGACTCCTACGGAGTAGTAATAATTTATTAGATTAAAGCAATTGATGAGGGACTACATTAATGTTGCGGTTGGAATTTATTTTTATGTATCACATGGTTAAGCCATATTTCTACATTTAAATGCTTGTATTAGCCTATGTGGTTTGTATTGCTGCTGAAATTCTTTTAGATGCCAAGCCATGCACATTTCTATAGTTGAATGGTTTTATTTGTGTTTACCTTTATATTGTTGATAATGTTCTTTTATAGATGTCTCATTCAACGTTTGGGTTTAGGGATTATGAAATAATTGTTGATCTATACATTTTATAGTTTGTGCATTGCTCGTCTTAACTATTTGTGACTTGATTCTAGTTGCTAAAGTGATTTTGTTGTTGAATATGATATTTTACATTGATTCAGCTAAGTCATTTTGGAAATTGATGAGGGTGCCAAAACAAGTTTGAAGCTATTAACCTCCGATACAATAAACTGAAATAGTCACATACGATATCCCCATACAAATAGAGACGGCTATCAAAAAGATACTCTGAAGGCTTAGGGAGGAAGGTCTCATTAGCCGAAATTACTAGTTAAGGGCAATTTGATCATTTCATTGATCAACAAATAGTCCAAACTGACAGCGGGGAAGGTTTCTAGAGATACATCAATCAAGAATTACCCTAAACTTCAGGGGGGGGGGAATTACCAAATTTAAAATTTATTTTTAGATTAATATATTTAAGTATTACTAAAATTTTGAAATACTAACTAGGCAACCCAAGAGGGGGGGTGAATTGAGATTTTAAAATTTAAGTTAAGCAAATCACACAACAATTTAATCTAATACTTTAATGGAATAAAAATAATAAATTCAATAAAGCATAATAATAAGAGAGTAAGAGAAGAGAAAACAAACACAATGATTTTTACGTGGTTCGGCATTCCCCGCTTATGTCCACGCCTCTAAGCTCACCTGGCTCGAGGATTTCACTATGCAAACCTCCCAAGGCTTCAAGTTCTTTACAATTGACTTCCATAGTGTCAATGGACATTTACAACAAGAGATTATCCCCAATTTCTTAACTCAAGTGTATCCCAACACTTACAACCTCTCAAGGATAAAGATTACAAATGATTTTTCTCATACAATGTGTTTGATTACAAATGAATGCTCAATGTGTGAACCAAAGAAACAAAAACAAGTTTAAAGCTCTAATGGTTATATGCTCAGTAGCAAGCTCAATGATACCTCTTGGATCTCTCCTTGTTTGAATTTGATTGAGCCATTTTATAGTTGGACCTGAAAATTAGTCGTTATTGACTTTCTGACAGAAATTGGATCCCCGTTAACTCTTATCGGTTTACTGTTTTGACTAGTTCAAATGACCGTTAGGCTAAATTTTAAATAACTGGTTAGCCGTTTAGAATTATCGGTTAGCCGTTAATTTCCAGAAACCTACAAAACAAATTAATACCTCTCTAGAAATAATCGATTAGCCGTTTTCAGTAAACGGTCAACCGTTTGCTACAGTGAAACTATTTTCTAAAATTATAATTTTATCCTATAACTTTATATAATTCTACTATGGCCCAAATCTTTAGAAAACTTTACAAATAAGTCTAATTCTAGAGTTTCAAAACTTTTTCAATTTGACCATAAACTTGAAAAACAACCAATTTCATAAAATCATTTTTTCATTAAATATAAAATCTTAATAATGTGAAAATAATGATTTATTTAAAATGCATAAGAAATAATTTGAGCTTTTAAAAACTTAATCATTCTTAATCTTATTTTTTATCATCAAAATTAACATTATGGATACATATATGCTAACAATCTCTCCATTTTTTATGATGACAAACCTTGCATGTATTTAAAGAATGATTTCACAAATTTCTCCCCCTAAATGTAAGCTCCCCTTACAATTTGCCAATTTACTAAATTAACAAATTTAAATACATGCATTCTTCTCCCCCTTCATCATAAAAAAGAAAAGTTAATGGAAAAGAAAAAGAGTAGAAATTTTTACAAATTTAAAAACATGTATTATTATCCCACTTTATCATCGAAAAGAAAACTTAGTGAAAAAGAAAAAAAAGTAGCAAATTTGTTACCTATGTTGTTTGAGTAGAAATTTCGACAGAATTTTCCCCTAACAACAAGTATCACCTCAAATACAAGTTTAGTAATATCACTTCCAAAATATCATAAATCATCATACAAACCAACTTCATACACAAATCATTACACAATCCATCAACCATAAAAAGATCATGAACCATCATTCCATCAGTTACCAAATTAGCAAATCATAACATAAAATCATCATATAAAACAAGCATGTAATCAAATCATCATCATATCTCAAATTCATCAAAATCATCACCATGATCACATATCAACTATCAAAAGAATGATCAAAACGCATTTTACTTCTCCCCCTTTTTACATCATTAAAGTGGTATATTACTTTGTCTCCCCCTTTGAATAAGAAAAAAAATTCAAAATGCATATTATCCAAAATCATATTGTATGCTCCCCCTAAATATATGGCTAATTTAAAATTTTAACCAAAATAATTTTTTCCAAAAACAAATCATATTTATCTCCCCTTTCATCATAAAAAATAAAAGATAGATAGATGCAATCGAAACAAGATCATAAAAAATAATTCGATGAAGATATTACCCATTTTGTGCGAGCAAGAATTACGACATAGTCTCTTTCATCATTTTCGCTTAGATCATGATCAAATGATTATTCTCACATGCTTTCGTCAAGAAATTCTCCACCATTTCTTGATTATGGTACCTAAAAAAAATTCAAGTTGTGCCTTTTGGTACCCAAATACTCTTGGGTTCTTGAGTGTTAGATTTGATTCCTTTTGAAACTCAAATACATTTGACTCCATAATATACATTTCTCTTAACTGGACATCTAAAACTCATATGACCATTTTGATTGCAATAATGACATACAATTTTATCATTAATGGAGGTACTCTTCACAAAGTAGTTTTTATATACTTTTGTTTCAAATTAGGCTTATAGTCAATACCTCTTTTGTCAAACACACATTTTTGTGAATTGAACATATTATCCAACATCTTTTGTCCATTTGTAAAATTTACCACAATTTCATTTAGCTCATTATTCTTTCTCTTAAGCACTTCATTCTCTTTCATTAATTCATCAACATGTGATTTCTCATGCTCATATGAAGTACTTTGTCTACATTTAAATGATGCAATCCTATCATGTAACATTTCATTATCTAATTCCAATACTTTGATCTTTTTATTTAATGAAACATTGCATTTTTGCAGGGCATCTTTTTCATTTTTTAAGTCATCTACATATGATTTTAGATGCTTGTGTAAAGTGCTAGATTTCTCATTTGATAATACAACTCTATCATGTAATATTTTATTTTCTAATTCTAGGCATGTAATCTTTGTGCTTAGAAATTCATTTTCATTTGTGAGCTCTACCATTTTCTTTTTAAGACATGCATTCGTTTTGCCAATTTTTATCCACTCATTATATAATTCTTTAAAAGCATCATGTAATTCATCATATGTAGGAAGATCACTTATCTCATCAAGTTTATCATCCGATTCATCTCCAATTGCCATACGTGCTAGGTTTGACACTTCTTGCGAATCTTCTTCATCATTCAATTCTTCATCAATATCATCCCAAGTAGCCACCATGGCTTTCTTCTTGAGTTTGTTGAGAAGTGGACACTCCGATCTTATATGGCCACGCTTTTAGCGTTTAAAACAAACAATTGCCTCCTTTTTCCCTTTCTCCACCTTAAGGTTTTCTCTTATGAGATCTTTAAAGTTTCTTCTCTTGATTTTCTTCTTGAAGATCCTTCTAAACTTTCTAGCAATCATTTCAATGCCTTTATCTTCAAAGTCACTTCCATCATCATCACTTTCAACTATAAAAGATTTACAAGCAAAGCTCTTCTTCTTTTTATCTTCATCAATTCTTTCATTAGTTATATCTTCTTAATATGAAATAAGTGAACCAATAAGATCATCAAGAGATAAAGTATTAAGATTTTTTGCTTCTTTTATGGCCGTTCTCTTTGGTCTCCACTCTTTCGGCAATGATCTAACAACTTTCTTCACTTTTTCAC
>MKYO02008998.1:0-11478 GCA_002013955.2 Citrus medica | reverse complement strand
TAATTAATATATTAGTATATTATTAACAATAATATATTAATAATTATAATTAATAATAAATTTATATATTATTAACAATAATGTATTAATAATTATAGTTTTTGAATAAATAATCACAATAATTAATATATTTTTATAATACTTATTATTATAATTAATTAGTATATCATTATAATTAATTAATTAAAAATTTACAATTAATTAATATATTAATATATTATTGACAATTATTATTATTAATTTTTGAATAAATAATCACTATAATTAAAATATAAAATAATCATTATGCCAATAATTCATAAAGTAATTTTTAGTAATTTGTTACATTCTAACTCATTCCAATTCTGATTCATATAGGTTAAGTAAATAACTCTAACTCATTCCAATTCTGATTCATATAGGTTAAGTAAATAACTTACTCTGATTCTCAATTTTCATTCCCATTTCGGTTTATTCTCATTTCAACTCATTTCGATTACTGACAAATAAATGCAGTATTAGTCCATTTACCAAGAGGAACCAGTACCAAACTAAACCAATTTTTTTTAAAAGTAAATTCTTCTAAATTTAATCAAAGTTATGAGTGGCCATGTTATTTTGTATTGAATGGTCCGCACTGTATTAAAATTTTAACCCGTACGTGGTGATGAAAAACATTTTAGATGAGAAGTACAAAATTATATAGATGAGTTTGGTGTAGTATTAGTGATTCATTATTATTTTTTAATTTTGAGGGTAAAATTGGGGTGTGTAAATTTGGTAGGTTTTTTTTTTCGTGATTTATGAATAATTTGTGAAAAAGTGTTTAAAAAAGTTGGAAAATGAGTTTGCTTTTTTGTGTATCATTTCTGATACATGTAGTATTAATCAACATGAAAATTTTCAAAACTAATCAACCAAAAAAAAAAACAAATTTTATAGTAAGGAAACTCAAGTTGCATGTTCACATGTGTTTATAAAGAGTTAGCGCCTTCTCGAGATCAACTTCAACTGGCTGCGACCGACCCTTCGGAATTCTGTTTACAGTCAACAGTTAACTCGAGAATTTCTTTCCCACGTGACATGATAATTGCAGTAAGTTATATTCAATATCGAAACACATTTTCGGGCTTGGTTCTTTCATTCAGTCATTTTCACGAACACCTTCGCTTCGCTTCGCTTCCTTGCGAAAAATAACTCCTCTTTCTTCTTGCGGTTAATTTCAATTATCGTATATATCATTGTTTTTTGTTTATTGAGTTACTTAGAAAATGCAAGGAAACAGAGTAATTAGATCTAACTTATCGCGTATTACGAGTCTTGCTCGCTTCCTTTTCAGTGCTGCATATACAAAACCATCCGAGTTTTCAACTTCGGTTATCAAAACCAATGTCTTTACTCCCACTAATAATTTTACCTTCCCATTTCACTTCTCTTCTTGCTCCACCTCTAATCTTGAGACCCTAAACGCGCCAAAAATATCTATATTGGATGAAAAAGACTGTAGTGGCAGTGATAACGATGATGAAGAGGATATTGTTGCAACAGATGTCAAGCAGTTGAAAATAAGTGATGAGGGTGTACTAAAAGATGCTAAGACCCTTGTGGACATATTGCGTGAGTTTAGTCATAAACGCTCTGAAATGAGAAACAAGATTGAGGAATGTGGTATTAAGGTCTCATCAGAGTTGGTGAGCGAGGTGCTTTCTTGGGTTCGAAATGATTGGGAAGCAGCATTTACTTTCTTTTTATGGGCTGGAAAGCAGTTGGGTTATGCACATTCGACTCGCGAGTATCATACAATGATAGCTATCCTTGGGAAAGTGAGGAAGTTTGATACTGCATGGGCATTGATAGATGAGATGAGAGGGGGAGAAACAGGTCCTTCCCTTGTGACAAAGCAGACTCTTCTGATTTTGATTAGAAGATATTGTGCAGTGCATGATGTGGGGCGAGCTATAAATGCCTTCTACGCATATAAAAGGTTTAAATTTGCTGTTGGTATTGAGGATTTTCAAGGTCTC
Organism: Citrus medica; assembly: GCA_002013955.2. Taxonomy (NCBI): domain Eukaryota; kingdom Viridiplantae; phylum Streptophyta; class Magnoliopsida; order Sapindales; family Rutaceae; genus Citrus; species Citrus medica. The sequence continues at coordinate 9,475 of MKYO02008998.1, read as the reverse complement.
TTATCAGCTCTATGTCGGTACAAGAATGTGCAAGATGCTGAGCACTTGATGTTTTGTAACAAAGATGTATTCCCATTCAATACCAAGAGTTTTAATATCATTCTTAACGGATGGTGTAATATCATTGGTAGTTCACATGAGGCAGAGAGAGTATGGATGGAGATGAGCCGGAGAGGTATATGTTATGATGTCGTGTCATTTTCGTGTATCATATCTTGCTACTCTAAAGCTCGCAACCTTCATAAGGTGCTCAGGCTTTTTGATCAAATGAAGAGAATGGGGATTGAATGCGACAGAAAAGTTTACAATGCAGTAATTCATGCTCTTGCAAAGGGTAGATTAGTGAAAGATGCAATTAGTCTCATGAAAAGTATGGAGGAGAAGGGTGTTGCACCAAATGTTGTTACTTATAACTCACTGATCAAGCCTCTTTGTAAAGCACGGAAATTAGATGAGGCTAGACAGGCCTTTGATGAGATGTTGCAGCGTGGGATCTCACCCACAATTCGGACTTACCATGCCTTCTTGGATATCATAAGGACAGGGGAAGAAGTATTTGGCCTGCNACGGAAATTAGATGAGGCTAGACAGGCCTTTGATGAGATGTTGCAGCGTGGTATCTCACCCACAATTCGGACTTACCATGCCTTCTTGGATATCATAAGGACAGGGGAAGAAGTATTTGGCCTGTTGGAGAGTATGAGAAAAATGGGCTGCCAGCCAACTAATGATACTTACATCATGTTGATTAAAAAGTTTTCTCGATGGCGCCAGTTTGACAATGTTTTTAAAGTGTGGAATGAGATAAGTGAGAATGGGAATGGTCCCGACCGTAGCTCATATACTGCACTTATACATGCCCTCTTTTTAAATGGAAAGTTGGAGGAAGCACACCAATATTATATGCAGATGAAAGAAAAACAATTATTGCCAGAACCTAAGACAGATGAGTTGCTTCAGGATTGGTCATATAATAAGCAGTTTGTTGAACGGCAAATAGCATCTTTAAAAGCTCATCAACCTCAATCAGGACAGAATACCACAGTGATCTCCAAGAAATTGGATCAGGACAGAGAGTTCCTTCAACAACCTGAAACTAGAAGAGTTGTAAGACATCAGGGTTTTTCTTTTTGGGAGTAGTAGGTTCTTTATAACAGTAAACCTTGTTGGTAAGTGTTTTTTGGTTTCAATGTAATTATAACCTTTTCTTTGTCCATGAGCTTTTCTATTAACTCCACATAGGTGCATGACAGTTTCAGTCAACATTATTAAAAAATGATTTTTATATTATTTTCTGTTATTGTTCAAATCATTTGTGAAAAAAAATGAAGTTTCTTGAATTCATAGATCACAACTTGAACATGCCTAAGGTGCGAACTAACCAGTTACTTAAAAAAAATAGTAAAATATAAAGAAAGGTGAAACTTTCTAGTTTGTCTTGATTCAAGTTTTCAAATTTAAAAAAAAAGGTCACTTGAAGTGTGTGTATTATGTTTATATCACTAAATCTTTTCTTCTGGCAGTCAATTGGCATGTGTATTACTCTGTTTCTGGTTATCACAGTACTTGAATGTGGAAGGCTGCTTGGTCTGTTTGAGATTTATCCCTTTTATGGTTGCTGTTCTAACTGTGGCTACCAAGCATATGGGCCTTGGCGCAGGTGGTAAAGAGTGCCCGTGTAGTAATGAGTCCTGGAGCTGGCAATAGGAAAAAAGACTGTTTGGCTAATAAGTTTTTGATATGTTAATGCAATTGTTAAATTAATTAGTTCTGAATTAGCCTGGTAAAGTCATATCCCAGGCGCTCATACTGCAATTTTCCATAAAGATTCTTCTTGTCAAATTCAATGCTTAGTGGCATGCTTATACCATCATCCACCAAGCATATGGGTCTTGTCACAGTTTGTGAAGAGTAGGCATGCGGTGATAGTCCCTTGACCTAGCAATAAGAGCAAGAGTGTTGACTAATAAGTTTTTTCATATGTTGCTGTGAAATATATTAACTTTTGGATCCTGTGTTAGCCTGCTAAAATCGTGTCACAGCCACTTTATGCTGCAATTTGCTTTTAAGATCCTTGTATTAATGTTTGGTGGTTTGTATTGTATTAATGTTTGGTGGTTTGCTAATGGCTACCAAGAAAATGGGGTTGTCTCAGGTGCTAAAGAGTGGACATACAGTGATAAGCCCTTCACCTAGCAATAGAAAAAGAGTGTTGGATAATAAGATTTGCATATGTTGCTCCGATACTTAACTTTTGAGTCCTGAATTAGCCTGCTAAATTCATGTCACAGCCACTTCATGCTGCAATTTGCCGAAAAGACCCTTTTGGACTGTAGTAGATTCTATAACAGTTAGTTCCTAGGCATAATAAGGGTTCGATGGTGCAAGAGACTAAATTCTTTTTTCTTGAGTCAATCCTGATGGTCCAGGGGCAAAAACTATTGATCAAAATGCAATGGGGAGAGTGTAGAAACTTTACACATGTATGAAAACCTTAAAGCTATGACTTGTGACCTATTTAAAGTGAAATCCTAATGAACATTCAATTAATTAGTTCGGAGGTAAGTGAATATAATTCTACTAATGTTCAGAAATTGCATGAACCACATGCAGATCCTAAGAAAATAAATGTTTAGTTAAATAGTTTGAATGCAATGTTGTTTGCTATGTGACATCTGTATAAAGGTCTTATCTGCTTTTGCCAATACTTGAATTATTTTTGGATGAACCTATCCATCATGGCTAAATGTTTCCCGTTAAAAGTGGTCTGATCCTGAGCTGATAAAACCATACAGGACCAACCATATGAAAAACTTTAGAACTTTTTAATCTGTAGTAGGCTTCACACAGATCCACAGAACTGAGAAACTTTTTCCATGTATTTGTAGGATGGAAAGGAAACAAACATCTGTTTCCTGCTTAATATTGTTCTGTGCAAAATGACTTCAGGTTGTTTCTCTCATCATAGATTTTTTGGTCGTTGGCTTCTACTAAAGGAAGAAAAATGTGGAACAGCTTTAAAATCCAGGTAGTTCATCATGCCATCCAATTGGGTGATTTTATGGAAGCGAAGCCTAACATTGAATGGGTTGAAAATACAATTTATGATCCATGTCAGATAGGGTGTTAATCATGAATTTTTACATGAAATTAAGCTGCGGCACAGCCTGATTAAGGTAAACCTGATTTAACCATACAGCCTTTTGCTTATCTTGATATTCTTGTGGGACAGGAAGAATGATTGTAAAGCTGTTTAGATGCCTGTCTGTTTCACATCCTCATGGTAGTGAATATTTTTTTTTTCCCCTGAAGTCCAGATTTACTGCTCTCTGCCCCATTTCTAATTTGTTCTCTCTTTTTGGTAGGCACAGCCTGATTAAGGTAAACCTGATTTAACCATACAACCTTGAGTTTATTTTGCTGTTACTTGTGTTTCAGGCTCGATGATAATAAAGCTATTTAGATGCCTGTCTGTTTGATATCCTCACAGTAATGACAATTTTTTTCCCCAAATAGCAGATCTAGTGCTCTGCCCATTTCTAATTTGTTATCTCTTTTCATTCCCATGTGCTGGTTTGTCTGTGTAAGCATTCTGCTAATATATTGTAGAATAGAGTAGATGAAACCATATAGATTGCTGTTTAAAGATCCATTATCTTAGTTTGTAAGATACTAACAGGGTTAATCCTCAATAGTCAATGTTTATCAGCAATATAATATTTTGTGGCTAAGAGACAGAAAATAACCCAAAACCTTAGTGTTGAAACAGTTCCTTGTTAGGCCTAACTCAGCTTGCAAAGTCTGAGATGGAAAACTGGTGGAATACCATTTAAAGTAGATAACTACTAGCCTCTAGATTAGGTAAACTACACGTGGAAAACTNATCACAACTTGAACATGCCTAAGGTGCGAACTAACCAGTTACTTAAAAAAAATAGTAAAATATAAAGAAAGGTGAAACTTTCTAGTTTGTCTTGATTCAAGTTTTCAAATTTAAAAAAAAAGGTCACTTGAAGTGTGTGTATTATGTTTATATCACTAAATCTTCTCTTCTGGCAGTCAATTGGCATGTGTATTACTCTGTTTCTGGTTATCACAGTACTTGAATGTGGAAGGCTGCTTAGTCTGTTTGAGATTTATCCCTTTTATGGTTGCTGTTCTAACTGTGGCTACCAAGCATATGGGCCTTGGCGCAGGTGGTAAAGAGTGCTCATGTAGTGATGAGTCCTGGAGCTGGCAATAGGAAAAAAGACTGTTTGGCTAATAAGTTTTTGATATGTTAATGCAATTGTTAAATTAATTAGTTCTGAATTAGCCTGGTAAAGTCATATCCCAGGCGCTCATACTGCAATTTTCCATAAAGATTCTTCTTGTCAAATTCAATGCTTAGTGGCATGCTTATACCATCATCCACCAAGCATATGGGTCTTGTCTCAGTTTGTGAAGAGTAGGCATGCGGTGATAGTCCCTTGACCTAGCAATAAGAGCAAGAGTGTTGACTAATAAGTTTTTTCATATGTTGCTGTGAAATATATTAACTTTTGGATCCTGTGTTAGCCTGCTAAAATCGTGTCACAGCCACTTTATGCTGCAATTTGCCTTTAAGATCCTTGTATAACCCTCCTGGTTTGTATTGTATTAATGTTTGGTGGTTTGCTAATGGCTACCAAGAATATGGGGTTGTCTCAGGTGCTAAAGAGTGGACATACAGTGATAAGCCCTTCACCTAGCAATAGAAAAAGACTGTTGGATAATAAGATTTGCATATGTTGCTCCGATACTTAACTTTTGAGTCCTGAATTAGCCTGCTAAATTCATGTCACAGCCACTTCATGCTGCAATTTGCTGAAAAGACCCTTTTGGACTGTAGTAGATTCTATAACAGTTAGTTCCTAGGCATAATAAGGGTTCGATGGTGCAAGAGACTAAATTCTTTTTTCTTGAGTCAATCCTGATGGTCCAGGGGCAAAATCTATTGATCAAAATGCAATGGGGAGAGTGTAGAAACTTTACACATGTATGAAAACCTTAAAGCTATGACTTGTGACCTATTTAAAGTGAAATCCTAATGAACATTCAATTAATTAGTTTGGAGGTAAGTGAGTATAATTCTACTAATGTTCAGAAATTGCATGAACTACATGCAGATCCTAAGAAAATAAATGTTTAGTTAAATAGTTTGAATGCAATGTTGTTTGCTATGTGACATCTGTATAAAGGTCTTATCTGCTTTTGCCAATACTTGAATTATTTTTGGATGAACCTATCCATCATGGCTAAATGTTTCCCGTTAAAAGTGGTCTGATCCTGAGCTGATAAAACCATACAGGACCAACCATATGAAAAACTTTAGAACTTTTTAATCTGTAGTAGGCTTCACACAGATCCACAGAACTGAGAAACTTTTTCCATGTATTTGTAGGATGGAAAGGAAACAAACATCTGTTTCCTGCTTAGTATTGTTCTGTGCAAAATGACTTCAGGTTGTTTCTCTCATCATAGATTTTTTGGTTGTTGGCTTCTACTAAAGGAAGAAAAATGTGGAACAGCTTTAAAATCCAGGTAGTTCATCATGCCATCCAATTGGGTGGTTTTATGGAAGCGAAGCCTAACATTGAATGGGTTGAAAATACAATTTATGATCCATGTCAGATAGGGTGTTAATCATGAATTTTTACATGAAATTAAGCTGCAGCACAGCCTGATTAAGGTAAACCTGATTTAACCACACAGCCTTTTGTTTATCTTGATGTTCTTGTGGGACAGGAAGAATGATTGTAAAGCTGTTTAGATGCCTGTCTGTTTCACATCCTCATGGTAGTGAATTTTTTTTTTTCCCCTGAAGTCCAGATTTACTGCTCTCTGCCCCATTTCTAATTTGTTCTCTCTTTTTGGTAGGCACAGCCTGATTAAGGTAAACCTGATTTAACCATACAACCTTGAGTTTATTTTGCTGTTACTTGTGTTTCAGGCTCGATGATAATAAAGCTATTTAGATGCCTGTCTGTTTGATATCCTCACAGTAATGACAATTTTTTTCCCCAAATAGCAGATCTAGTGCTCTGCCCATTTCTAATTTGTTATCTCTTTTCATTCCCATGTGCTGGTTTGTCTGTGTAAGCATTCTGCTAATATATTGTAGAATAGAGTAGATGAAACCATATAGATTGCTGTTTAAAGATCCATTATCTTAGTTTGTAAGATACTAACAGGGTTAATCCTCAATAGTCAATGTTTATCAGCAATATAATATTTTGTGGCTAAGAGACAGAAAATAACCCAAAACCTTAGTGTTGAAACAGTTCCTTGTTAGGCCTAACTCAGCTTGCAAAGTCTGAGATGGAAAACTGGTGGAATACCATTTAAAGTAGATAACTACTAGCCTCTAGATTAGGTAAACTACACGTGGAAAACTACGGAGGTCACTATCAAAACTTTTGAGGTTGGAAACTAGCTAATCCATATTTTTACATGCTGGCCATGCCTTTGACCAGCTTAATAATTGTTGTTTCAGTCAAATTTCCTTAACAACCTGATGTGAACCAGTTACACGTTTGCTGGATCTGGCATTCAATCTGCCTGGTGTCATGTTAAGGTAAGAATGATGTTTTCCTTTGGTCTTCAATGTGAGAAGTTAACCATATGGGTATTTGTGTTCATTTCTAATTTTTGGTTGGTATTGAAGCATAATTCTATTGGTTGATCAAAGTCAAGCTTCTCATAACTAAGCAGAGTGATGCTTTTGACAATTCATCATCGCCTCACCGCACGAGAGGTAACACTTTTATTTGCTTGACCAAGGGATTCTTTGATATCTATCTACTAGTTGGAGAAAAAAAGAACTGAGACAAAATTATGGGATACTTTTATCCAAAGACAGTACAATTTTATTGATAAAATAATGCATATTGACATGTGGATATTTGAGTTTCAGCTGAACAAGTTACCTACTAATTGGAAAAGTGAAGGAGGTGGAGGAAAAGAACCATTGAACTCCCAGGTACTCTATTAAATATCATACATGAGATAAGATTCAAAGTATGCATCCTATTCTTTGCATGAAAACAAACATAACGTTAATCTCATCAGCCAAACAAAAGCATCTTTGAAGGATAGATACTAAAGTCTAAGAAGTTGTGGATAATCATAAACTTTTTGGTTATGCTCATTCTTTTGGCATATTGCTTTTGAAATCTTAGCTGTAACCCAGTTTGTCTCATTCTTGTTCTTTTGTCCAAATTCGGCAGCTACCATTGCTCAAATCCCATTTGTTTTCATTGTATTATGGAAGTCTCCCTATATGCGGGGGACTTTATATTTATATCTTTTGGGTGGTTATTATCTAGAAAAATTTCCCAGTTCAATTGCTAATATTATTAATTCTTTTATCTCTTACTCTACACACACACATGGATACACGTGTGTGTGTGTGTGTGTGTGTACTGCTTTGCTCTGTCAAAGCTGCATGTTCTGATTTGGATTAAGGAAACAGCATTAGGTAACCAAACTTACGAGCAAGATTGAGTGCTAACAAGGAGGAAACTTAAACAATTCAACATGTGGTTAAGTAATAACAATAGAATTTGCAAACATGTGAGAATTTGACAAAGTTTTCCAGACTTTTTTCACAAAAAATGTATTGTTATGTACTTACTTCCAGCAGCAATATTTGTTTCTTGATAGTTTGTGTACGTATGTGTTTACATAATTGCCCCATATTTGCTGGAATGGAGTCGTCATTGCTTGATAAAATCAAGCCATTTTTGCAGTTGAGACTTTGAAATTAGTGATTTAAGAAATTTTGTTAGGTATTTGTTATTATTGACTAAATCAAAACTTCGCCGCAGAATTGCACCTAATCAATGTTGTTTACATCACACGTGCGGTGAGAAAACTATTCAAGTATTGACTCTTATTAGTTTAGATCTTGGCTGTTGTCAAAGCTTTTATTTTATGAGATATGACTTGATGAACCCAACAGGAGGATAATATTTTCAATATTTAGTTAGGATGATAAATCAATTAAAAAGCAAATGGGGAAAAAAAAATTGTAATAGAAGTGACAGCTTGAGTATAAAAATATCACAAGCGTGTGCCATGCATCAATTACTCTTTTGGCTCTGATGTGAATGCTAAAGCTAGCATAAAAAAGGAAGCAAGGTTCTCTGAGTTCAGGTCCAAGAAGCTTTGATTGAGGGAAGATTATATTGTGAGCTGAGATAAGCTAAGAGGAAATGAGGAATATTCTTGGGGAGTGTGAGCATTTTATTTATATTTATGTTAGTTTAGTAAAACTTTCCTACTTAATTAAAGTAACCCCAAGTGAATATACTTGCACCTTGGACTTTATGTGGTTTCGGACATATTTTTAATTGTTAAGGGCATATGCATGTGCCCCCATAAGCCGAGTCATCATAGTACCAAAAAGGTTTCTTGACGATATGATTTAAGCAAAGCATCATTATTCAAGCCTTGTGGTTCCACTATCTTCTTCTAGAAACACTGCCTTAGTCTATCCCTCCTGGAGTCGTATTCCTTACAAAGTTGGTCCATCCCATTCCCATATACCAACACTTGGCTACATGTATAAATGGCCACGTCATCTCTCTCTCTCTCTCTCTTAAAACGAAAATATCCTTCAGTGGGACGAGCATGTCACGTCTTTCTATCATTTCAAGAAAAGTTATATCATCTTAGTAAAAAAAAATTTTTTCTTTTTCTGCTTTTGATCCTAATTAATTTTGCGGTCCGTGATTGTGTAAGTTATGGGATTATTATGGGAATGATGGAAAGAATTATTATGCCCATCTCGCTCAAAGCTTTTTGGGATGTAATAACTCGACATGATATCCTTATCTCTTGCATGAGACCCCATTTGTACAAAAATTTTGAATGGTCAAGAGATACACAAATTTACGGCATGATGACTGGGACCGCCACACAAGTGTTAATAGGAACAATTGGACAAAAACTGAGGGGGGTACGTGTCGTGTTTTGATGTAAACAGGTGGGGACACGTGTCGTGTTTTGATGAGAGGAGAACTATGATGTCAGAAGATTGAACCCCATTGTTTTTTCTCAGCCGCCACCTTTCTATTTGCGGGAAAGAAAAAGACAAAGCCGGAGCTCTAGCCAATGGTATCAAAGCCCTCCGAACCCAAATGCCACAGCTGGCATCTTGTGGGGCCCATCTACAAATGCAATGCAGCTGATTTGATTTCTTCTTCTTCGGCCTAATCCTTTCTTTCTTTCTTTTTTTATTTATTTTTTATTCCATTTCCCACAAAATGACAAATTCCCCACAACCATATATGGCCCTCCATCCCCTTCTCGCAAAAATTTCAATCCTTTTCTCTCTTTTGGGTTTGGTTTCATTCTCTCTCTTTTGGGTTGGTTTCATTCATTCTTAGCCATTCTTTGAAAGAGTTTAATCAATAGCTTAAGCTTGTTTAAGCTTATCAAGTTTTATTATACA
>MKYO02008976.1:0-17113 GCA_002013955.2 Citrus medica | reverse complement strand
TAAATATTAATCTCTTTCTTTCTCAATTTAATTTTTCTTAATTTTTAATTTTTGTAATATAAATTCTTTTTGTTTGAGTCTGTTTTGTAATCTTCTATTTTCTTTTTATGTAAAAGTAGGCTAACCCAGGCTATTTTTTGAAAAAAAAATAGTTAATTAAAATTTTACCTTTATTAAAACTTATAGAAAAAATAAAAATGAAACAAATAATTACAATCAGTTTTTATTTTCAGAGAAAGTATTTTGATCCAAGTGACTAATGAGTCCAAAGTCTAACTTGATTTTATAGACTATGAGATGCCTGTCCATTACTCTGGCTTGTTAAGAATAATTCCTTACGTATGGCTTCTTAATGCTCTTATGATTGGATGGTTCTTTTGAATCATCGTGCACTTTTTCCTTTTTCTTCAGGTGCCTTGATTTTCTCGTTCGAAATTTTGCTTGAGTTCTACCATTTACCCTAGGTCAAACCCCAAAGCCAATAAACGACGCTGTTTCAATCGTTTTTTTTTCCTTTCATTCTCCCTAAAACGATGCCATTTTAGTTTGGTTAAGGCAGCAACGACAACCCCAAATTGGTTTCTCTTCCTCTTCGTCTCACTCTCACAACCATTCTCCATCTATTTCTCTGTAAACCCACTCTTTTCTCTTCCCCTTCGTTTCACAGCCATTTACGATCCACAATTGGCAGCCACCATCACGCATATCCAACCATCAACACCCACCACCACTGACACCCGCCATCAACCTGACAGCCACCATCACGCAGGGTTTCATCACACATACCCAACCATCGGCTTAGATAAGACAAAAATGAAAGTTTTAACAAGGATGAGTGTNGGCAGCCACCATCACGCATATCCAACCATCAGCACCCACCACCACTGACACCCGCCATCAGCCTGACAGCCACCATCACGCAGGGTTTCATCACACATACCCAGCCATCGGCTTAGATAAGACAAAAATGAAAGTTTTAACAAGGATGAGTGTCGGCATTGTTGTTGAAGGATGAGTTTCGGCATTTACTGTAGCTGTGAAAATTTTTTATCGATTCTACGTGGCTTTCCCAGTAGCTAAGGTACTCTCTTAGTCTCTTCTCTTCTTTGGCAGCAACTTATTTTTGAAGCTTGAATTTTATGTGCAATTGTTAATTTTGGCTATCGTGCAATTTGTTGGACTGTCTGTTAATTACATCTCTAGATGCCCTGTATTGCACATGTAGACCTAGAGTTCCTCATTAAAACTGTTTGTATTTGTCAAGTTTATCATAAAGTCATTTGTTTGATTCACATGTGCCATACAAATGACCTTTAGGATTAAAATTTAAAAAGCTAGTATTTTTTAGTATTAAGATGAGATGGAAATACACACCTAATGAATGATAGATAATTTGCAAATTTAGCATATATCAAGTATCAGGGCCGAATCTTGCCAGAATTTGCAAAGAATTCATTAAATTTATGAGACTGCATTATATTTCCTTTGGCGGCAGAATTTGCAAAGAATTTGTTGTTTTATTTTGTGAAGCGATATTGTCACTGATGTTAAATTAAGTTAACATAATGGGTAATAAGCTGAGTATTTGTTTCTATATTTGTGAATCTTAAGTTGTTTCAATTTGTTGCTATATTATAGTTTTCAAATTTAATGAATGTGCAATAATTATTTAATAATATATTGAATTATTTTAATTTACAACAATGAATGGACAATTTGGAACAAGTAGAGGAGGTTGATCAAGTGGAGGAATTGCAAGATTTACAGGGGGTTGATTTTGAAGAAAATTTGAGGATTTAGTGGAAAAAATTATTGAGCCTGAGGTTGAGATGTCTTTTAATAGTCATGATGAAATGTTTGAATATTACAAAGTTTATGGCCTACAAGAGGGGTTTCCAGTGATGCGGAGACCTTGTAGAAAGGGGGATAATAGAAGTTTGAGATATGTGACATTTACTTGTGGGCGAAATGGCAAGTCAAAAGCCAAATCTAGTCATGTTTTGCGGCTTTAACCTAACCAAAAAATTTGATACAATGCTAAAATGAGTCCGAGCAAGAGTAAGTATTATCGATGCAACCGTACCATTAGTCTTTTTGTTAAAAAGCAACTTGAAATAAATGATGAAACAAAAATTAAAATGGCTCAAAGTTTCAAGTCAATTGTTGTTGAGGCTGATGGATTTGAAAATGTCTCATTCTGAGAAAAAGATGCTAAAAATCATATTGATAAGATGAGGCAATTAAGGCTCAGATAAGGGGGTGTTGCTGCAATTCAGAAATATTTTATGAAAATGCAAATAGAAAATGATGGCTTTTTCTTCAACCTTGACTTGGATGAGGAGGGTCAATTAAAAAAATATGTTTCGGGTAAATCCAAGAAGCAGGGCAGCGTATAAAGACTTTGGAGATATTGTTACATTTGACACTACATACCTCACAAATAAGCTTAATATGCCATTTTCTCCTTTTGTGGGAGTTAATCATCATGGTCAATCAATTTTGTTAAGATGTGGATTAATTTTGCATGAGGACACGGAAACATTTTACATGGTTATTTGACACATGCCTGTCATGTATGTTTGGCTGTCCTCCCTTTGGAATCATCACAGACCAAGACAAAGCGATGAAAAATGCAATTGAAATTGTTTTTCCCAATACTAGGCATCAATGGTGTTTGTAGCATATACTGAAGAAGGTGCCTGAGAAGTTGGGAAGGTATGCAGAATATCATGACATTAGAGTTTCATTGCATTCTGTTGTTTATGATTCATTGACTCCTGTTGAATTTGAGGAAGCATGGCATGACATGTTGGATAAATATGATCTCGATAATAATCAATGGTTAAATGGTTTATACGAAGAGAGAAATCGTTGGGTTTCATGTTTCGTTAAAACAACTTTTTAAACTGGAATGTCAACAACTCAACGTAGTGAGAGTATTAATGCTTTTTTTTTATAGATATGTTAACTCAAAAACAAGTTTGAAGCAATTTGTGGAGAAGTATGAGAAAGCAATGGAAAGTAAAATTGAGAAAGAATGGTAAGCAAATGTTAGGTGTTTTAGCCAGCGAATGTCATGTCGCACTAGTTTTGCAATGGAGAAGCAAGTTAAAGAAGTTTACACTATTTCCAAGTTTCAAGAATTTCAACAAGAGCTAATGAATAAGAAGTGGAGGATCATAATAGGTTTTCAACTGTGGAGTATCAGAATATGAAGTCATTGAAAATGATGGAAAGAGCAAAAAAAATGAATTTTAAAGTTATTTTTACAAAAGATAAGGGTGAAATTCATTATGTGTATTCAATGTTTGAATATAAAGGCATTCTTTGTTGACACGCCATTGCAGTGTTGTCACGTAACCGTATAAAATTACTTCCTGAAAAGTATATTATACGAACATGGAGGAAAGATGTGTGGAGATGTTACAGAAAAGTGAAAGTCAGTTATGATGTAAGGAGTTCGAGCATTGAACACCAACAATATAAAGATGAGTGTACTGCTTTTTCTGATGTTGCTGAGGTAGCTTCAAAAAATGAGGAAATTCATAAAAATATTGTGGGTTGGATCGAGACATAAATGAATTATGTATCTCTGAATATTAGATGTGAGAGTTTCGATATAACTGTTGTTGGTGGGTGGAGAAGTTGTTCTGAAATCATACAGGATCCAATACTAACTCGCCGTAAAGGTCGCCCACCTTGCTAAAGAAAGCAAAAGCAATTTAAAATGCCGAAACAGAAGTCGAACAATGTTTCAGAAAGCACAACTATAGAGGTAATTTACTGCATTAGCGAAATTTAAATTACTTTAATATATTCATTTTAAATTAATTTAATATATACTTTAAATGTGTCTTGATTACTTTTGTAAGACTCGGGGATACATGATTTCTCTTTTTAGGTGGATACTACAATCCCATCACAATAGAGTAATATGGCCATGATAATATTTTTTTTATGTCATTTCCATTAATTGTCATATGTTTGATAATTTGTGTTTAAATTTTTTTTCCACGATGCATATCTTTTTATGTGTCATTTCTGTAACTTTTTTTGTGTTTAATTTGTGTTCGTACAATAGCTAGCACAACAGAGACTCGCAGAACATGCATTTTTCCCCCTTACTATCAGCCTTGGATAAATTATGGCGGAGTTTATCATGCAAACTTCGAACAATTACTACAACAGAATTTCAACGATGCTAATCGGAGGGAGTTTTCAAGTAATGAACTAAGCACATGATCGAAGTCCATTAAAGTTGGCTTAATGAATCAACAAAGTTAATTTTTTTTTATGTATTATTTATATTGTTGTTTAGTCATTTGTACAAGCGTATATTTAGGTGCCACAACATTCTTCCAACATTTAAGTAACATGGCTTTAAATTTAATTTCTAACTCAGTTAAGTCAAATGACTCAGAAACTTATATTTCATTAGAAAATGTTATTACATATATCCACAAGTATTTTCCCATTACATGGTACAAATTAAAACAACTTAAAAATAATACTTGAATACAAAACATAATACAACAATCATGAGTATTTTAATAAAATCATAACATGGTGTCTGTCTCGAACGAAGTTTGTCATCCAACAATCGCCTCTACACTTCACATTCTCGCATATGCTCAAGTTCTTTGTGCAATAATTGAAATTTAATGGACAAGCACTCAATCTCTAATGACAACTTCCTAACATCCTTCACTAACAAGTCAATTTTATCTTTGCTAGATTTATGGTCTTTTGCCCATTGAAAGTTCTTACATCCTCTACACATCCAAAATTTACGATTTGGATTCTTTGTTGTATGTGATATTAACAATTCCATATGATCACCGCATATGTTACATATTTGCAATGAGTTTCGATTCTCACGTGTGCCAGATAACATTGTGATCAATAGATTGCTGAAACTGCCCAAAAAATTAAAAAAAAACATCATAATTCATCAGGGCCTGACTGCCGACATTAGGTTTATAAAAAACGGCCTAAATCATCAAGGCCTAATGCTCTATCATTAACAGTCAATTTCATCTACATGAAAGGGTGAGGGCTGCTAAACCTAATCTAGTCCTGATGTAATTGACATAGCATATCCACTTAAGGGTTCAATTTTCGGGAAAGCTGGAACTTTACACAACTTATCTACCATAATAGTAACAAATACGAAAAAAGCAGGCACAATACTGACATTAACTAATGAGTATGTCCTAAGTTGATTTTATTTTTTTGATAGTCTCCCTAGTGTAATTGACATCAACTCAATTAGTTGTATTTGCTACCTCAGTCTAAAATTTATGTAGCTTGGTAGGATAACAAACATATACAATCACTTCCAAAGCAGTTAATAATGAACAAAAAATCTGCCCAAAATAACTGCAATTCTCAAAGCTCAAATGTGTTGTTATAACACAAGTCATCACATTTCAGTTAGGTAATAAATTACGCATTTCAGTCAGGAGCAAATGGCACCAACATTAGACCAAGTACAATCCCAATAGAAAGAATTAAAAATCCAAAAAAATTCATTTACATATATTTCTGTACGAACATCAAAAATCGATGATGGTGTCATAGAATTTGTCTCCTACTTCACCTTCATACATGCTTTAAACTAATTAGGCCATTTAAACATATTTCGATGTCACGTTTAATTCTACTTTGTCTTAATTTTCTAATTAAATTAATTTGCCATAACCTAATTATATTTCTACATAGTTAGGTGTTCGTAAATTGTCACCATTTTGCCATAACATAAATCAGCCATACAATCAAAGCAAAGATCAAAGCATTACCTCAGGCTGCCAGGCGTGATGACTGTCGATGTTGGTAGTGCCGATGGCGGGGTATGTGTGATGGAACCCTGTGTGATGGCAGCTGCCAGGTTGATGGCGGCTGTTTGTGGTGGTGGGTGCCGATAGTTGGGTATGCGTGATGGTGGCTGTCAGTTGTGAAACGAATGGGAAGAAAGCAGTGGTTTTACAGAGAAATAAAAGGAGGATGGCTGCGGTGAGAGAAAGCAATTTGGGGTTGTTGTTGTTGTTACCTTAACCAAGCTAAAACGACGTTGTTTTTGAGAGAATGAAACAAAAAAAAAGGATAGAAACGGCATCGTTTATTGGCTTCGGGGTTTGACTCGGGGTAAATAGCATTTTCCATTTTGCTTTTGTCATTTCTAAATAGTAACATACACAGTATCACATATCCACTATTGGGTACAATCATTATTTGACAGAGCAGGATAATGAAAGCACTGAAAAAATACTAGAAATGGGTCACTCTATGATACTGATATAAAAATTACAGCATCAATAGTGGCGTAAATATTTACTGTTAGATTTAATTAACAGTTCATAAAATTAAAAGTAGTTAAGACAATATTTTGATTTCAATTATTAAAAATTTAAATTTAATAATTACCAAATCTATTAAACGTGTTTTTTAAAGATTAAATAATAAAAAGAAACAAGTATAGTCTATTAATACTTCTATATTTCCTTGTAAAACATAGTATTTTATTATTAACACAATTCAATCTTAGTTTATCTCATTTTCAACAAAAGTTTACTCAATTAATAAATATTGCAACAATTAATTCAACTCAATATTTGCCAATGAGTAATTTTTTTTTAAAAAAAAGACAAAGAATAAAATATAGAATTTAAAATTGTATTGTCCCGACTATAAATGAAAAAACGGGTCTAAATTAACATGTGTTGTTGAAGATTGAATAATTCATATTTGTTATTTACACATCTAGATTAATTTATATATTTGCATATTTAATTTTTAATTTTGCTGGCAATTTAGAAAATATTTATGGAATTACAAAAAATATAATTGTATCCATGAATTTGAATATGATCTCTTAATTATTAAGTAATTTATCCACTAAATTAAATCAATTGTAAAAATTAAAATATTTAAATTCAAGGGTCCATAATGACTACATTTTCAATATGGTAAAAATTCAAACAGTACCATAGAGAAATCCAATATCTAAATGACATGGACAGTTGTCATTTATTTACTGGTCCTCACAAAATTACACATGATAAATAAAATGAGGACCTTAAAATATAAGATAAAATTATGTGTTATAGTACAACTAGCATTTTCCATAGTAAATTGAGCTCTCAATTTTGAAAAATGGAATTGAGAGTACAGGGCTTTCAATCCAAATACAATATATATTTTTTGAATGAATCCAAATTGCAAATTATTTTTAAAGAATCTTTGATGAAGTTATTCAAAATCAATACACTTAGGAGAGCATGTTCTTTTTTGGCTTCAAGCTTTGGTACTAAATTAGTAATAAAATTGCGAGTTCCTTTATATTTTTAGGGAAAATTCATTTGGGATGAGGTTTTAACTTTTTTAAAATTTTTTTATTTTGTGTAATTTATATATGATTTTTAGACATTTATAAAAAAAGAGTAAATTTTTTTGTTACTTTTATTTGAATAACCATATGTAAAGAAAAAGCCACCAAATCAAAGTTGAAACTATTAAGAGCCCTTCCAGATATGCCACAAAATGAAGTAAAGGAGGAGAACTCGAAGATGATTTCGAGAGGGAGCACAACGCCGCCAATGAATCAGAAGAGCATGCGGAGTAAGGGGGGGAGGAATAGACAACATGCCACAAACCAAAAGTATGAAGAAAATGATGCTAAACCTGTCTATCCAATGGGCAATCGAGAAACAGACGCCGAAAAATCTCAGTAGCCTGACTGTAGGGACACTGAGAAAACATATAAAATTCCATCGGGCACAAGGCATCATCAGTAGCCAAAAAGCCATGTAATAGCCACCAGAGAAAAAAAAAAAAGAAGAAGGAATATGCTGCTGCCATATAATGGAAAAACCTAATCTCGCGACTGAGAGCGACGAATGAGCTTCCAAGTTATCTGTAAATGAAAATCACCATCATGAGCAAGATCATTACTAATCAAGTCCGTACCCATTCTAGAAAAAAAAAATCAACATAATCTATTCGGCAATCAATGGGGGCAACACATCCTGGAGCTTACCCCTAACCCCGACAGTACACTGCCAATAAAAGGAAATTGGCACTATAGAGGCCGCATTGAAATTATAAAAAAAAAAAAGGGACAAAAGTGCAACCGACAGTCATATAGAAACTACACGCCCAATAGCCAACCATTGATCCGCGCATAAGGCTCAGCAACACATTGAATCAAGAAAAGGTGTCTTCAAAGAGGGGAAGCAAGATAACGAAATTGAACGAACCTTTGTCATAGCTCTGCAGCACTTGGACTTCATGAAAGAAGCCCAAATAGAGCGTTGTTCTTAAAAATGCCACCAAAGCTTAAGCTGAAAAGCCTCTGCCATATCATTAAAAGACTCGATGCCCAAGCACCCTCCTTAACTGGATAACAAATCAAATGCCATCTACACCAATGAATCCGCCTCCTAATCTCCGAATTACTCTATAAGAACCGAGTGAAAAGGGGGAAGAAAAAAAGTCTTAGGTCCTGTTCATTAATAGTTGCGGCATTCTCTCTTAACTTTGTTAATTTGGATCATGAGATCATGGAATTTTCTTCCAAATCTGTGGAACTAACCACTCTATTAAAAAGTCCTCTCCAGATGCTGAATAATGGCTACAGGTGGTCAAAGAACATTCACCAATGAATGTTTATTATATTTGTAATTATCCGAGTTCAACTGCTCAAGTAATCATAGATAATAAAGATGTAATAAAAATTATTGATATGTACATGAAAGGCGAAAAGAAATATAGCATATCATACTCTTTATAACATCATTCAATATGTATGCATACACTAGGTGGCGTTTGTTTGTCTTATTCCCTATCTGTTGGTGATAGTGATCGATGAACCATGTGGTAGCGATGTATATTACTTTTAATTCTTATATCTTAATTACGATAAAGGCTATTGTTTGTTATAAATATGATAATTTATGTGCCGTCCATCACATCTATGTAACAACATGCATAGATCAATCACCTCCTCGTTATTTCTTATTTGTACTCTTATTTTATGAATAATTATCTTAGTTTAGATGGAGATCCCACAATTCGGTCAAGATTTTGAGCATGAAATAGTTGTTGGAAGGATATCAGAATCCTTCAACTTTGTTTTTTGGCTAGTGAGAAAATACGAGAAGTAATAAGGGAGAATTGTCCGAATTCTCAATTTTCCTTCAAGCTGGATTTGCTTAATAGTAGTGAATATATATAGTACGACGTAAATTACGTTTTTGAGCTGAGGCTTGGTTTTTATATCATAGGAAAGCATGCATGCCAACTTTGTCCATTTGAAATTGTGCCCTTTGAATTCTAAATGACATGAACAGGTATTATTTATTTATTGGTCCACACAAAATTACACATGGCAAATAAAATGAACGCGTTTGTATACAGAGACAAAATTATGTGCAATACTACATGTAGCATTTTCCATAACAAATTGGGCTCTTAATTTTGAAAAATGGAAATGAGACTAAAGAGAGCTTTCAATCCAAGTATAATCTTTTTTTTTTGTGAGGCGTGGGGGGGAATGAATCCAAATCACATATTAATTTTAAAGATTTTTCTATGAAGTTATTCAAGAGCAAAACACTTCGGAAAGCGCGTTGCTTTTAGCTTCAAGCTTTGTTACTGAATTAAACATATAATAAATTAACAAGAGTTTATTTACACCTATATATTTATCTATATAGGAAAATTAATTTGGGATGAGAGCAAAAAAAAAAAAAAGATTTGACTTTTGAGTGAACCTAGCTACAAAGATCGTGTCTCGAATTCACTAGACTTTTTTATTTTTTATTTTTAATTTTGAATCCAAAAATGGTCATCTAAATTCGAAGGTTTGTCTAAAAAAATAATATATACATATATTTGGCCATTGTTTAAACTAAGCTATGAGTGTGTATCTAGGCAAACATTGGGGATTTTGGGGCTTATACATGGGGAAGGATCTACGACTCCTCAAAATTATATTTATATTTGCACTCTTTTTTTACCCTCGGATAAATGATTAATCAATGGTTAGGACTATATGTAATTAATTATATGGACTATATTTATAAATATGATTTACCTATGTTGCAACTGTAGTACCATAACACAGTTTTGTCCTCATCTATTATAACCATTGGATTTAAAAGCAACGAATCGAATGCAAAAGAGATGGCCACGATTGTGTTGGAGAAGACCAGAGAAATCGGTTAAGAAAAAATAAATTTGGATGTGACGAAACACGGTGAGCGACTCACCTCTCTCTAAACGCACGATGACTGTTATCTCAGGCTGCAATTTAATTTGTTATTTTATTCTGAAAATTAAATTGAATTATTGTTGCAGTTATGTATATATGTAGGGGGTTTCTTCACCTCTTCCTCGTTGGCTTGAAATTTTGTTCATTGAAAAGTTCTTCCACGCTTGCATTATTCACGAAGATGGAAAAAACAAATGAAAAGAACATATATTGCTTAGACTGTTGCACTAGCTTATGCCCTCATCGTCCCTTCATGGCTCTCATCATTTCTTGATTTTCTCATGCAGGGCCATTCTTCATTTACTTTGCAAGAATTTTATTTCGTCTTCCTCCTTCAATCCAGTGCTTGTTGCAGTTAAATTAACCAACGACTCCTCGTTACCAATCTCACTTCTCTGATTTTATATATGCCTAAACATTCAGCATCACTAACTTCAGATTGCCCCTTGCCCTGTTGATTATAATTTTGCCGTCGATTGCCTACATGACACATGCCGTATTCACATACGAGTCATCAGAGATTTTTAATTGCGACAAACATAGCTAAACCCTAATTCCAATTTTCTGCCTTATTTTGTTGTCTCCAGATCGATTTGAGATGAAATCAGTTCCATTGATGCAGTACCAATAAACTTTCCCGCCGCAAGCTCGCAAATGATATTACATTACTACGCAACTGGCTCCAACAATTGTAGGTTGCTGCATCAATTATCCAATAATTAATTTCAGCCATTAGATTGACCAGTGAAACATCCAACTACTCAGTTGAATAAGGACAAATATTGTGGTATGATACCATAGTTGCAACATAGGATGATCCTTATAAATAACTAATGATATAGATTTTTGGGCCTTAATTTTCTCTCTCTAATTTTCTCATTCCTTAGTTCATTTTCTTTAATCACTTTTTGTCATCTTCTTCATGGTTTCGCAGTATAACACAAGCTTGTTGCAGAGAAAAATAGAAAAACTGCAGAATGCTTCTGTGAAGCCGATAGTTAGTTGCATTCTGTTATTGATGAGGTGGCACAATGAGTCAGCATGGTGGGCCAGCATATGGTTAATTAGTTATGACCAAGAGCTGTATAAATAATAGAACTAAGGCTGATCACTGGGTATCTTTTTTCGGCTAAGTTGAGTGACTAAAACTGAGAGTAAGATTTCTTGGTTAGAATGGATTAGTTCTCTGACATTTTGTAGTCACATTGTAATCAATCTTAAGCAATAAAGTTTCACACCCTTTAGGGTTCTTCAGTCGTGGATGAAGGTACTCTGGTACCGAACCACGTAAATTCTTTCCTTTTAGTTTTCTATTTGTTTCTGGTTTATTCACTGTTCTTGGTTGGTCTTTGTGAATCTTGGCTGTTAGATTAAGTGTTGATATCTTCTTTTTCTTAACAAATTGGTATCAGAGCTACGAAGCTCTCTGTTCTTGATCTTCAAGGATGGGAACCACTAGATTTGACCTTGAGAAATTCAATGGAGAAAACGACTTCTACCTATGGAGTCTAAAGATGAGGGCCATCTTGATTCAACAGGGCTTAGACAGTGCCCTTAATGGTGAGGAAGAACAAAAGTCCAAGAAAGAGATAGATGAAGGTTCTTCAAGTTCAGGTGGAGACTTGAGGACCATGAACAATAAAGCCCACAGTACGATCATCCTTCACCTATCTGATGAGGTACTGAGAGAAATAGCAAAAGAGAAGTCAGCATCTGGGTTATGGGCAAAATTGGAAGAGCTTTTCTTGAAGAAATCTCTGGCTAAGAGGTTGTACATGAAAAGGAAGCTTTACACATTTTCAATGAAAAAGGGGACAGCCATGAGAGACCATGTTGATGAGTTCAACAAGCTCATACTCGATCTTGAAAATGTTAACGTCATGCTTGAAGATGAAGATAGGGCTCTCATCTTGCTAAGCTCCTTACTAGATTCTTATGAACACTTCGTGGATACTCTGCTCTATGGTAGGCAAACCCTCACCTTAAAAGATGTCAAGAATGCTCTTGAATCTAAAGACTTGAAGAAAAGAGCAGATGGCAAAGATCAGATCACTGGGGATGGTTTAGTTGCCAAAGCAAAGACAAAAAAGAAAATGTACAAAGATAAGAAGAACAAAAATCAGAAAGAGAAGACTGATAAGATGAAGAAGAAAAGAAAATGTTACTTCTGCCAAAAGGAGGGACATTATATAAAAGACTGCTTTGAGAAAAAGAAGCTGGAGAAACTACAAAAGGAGTCAAGTGGGAAAGCTGATATCGTTTCAATAGATAAAGGAGAGTCAGAAGATGCAAATGTTCTCATTACTGCAGATAAGAAGTTTTCTGGTGAGTGGATACTTGACTCAGGGTGTTCTTTCCATATGTGTCCCCAAAAGGATTTCTTTATAACCTTTGAAAAGGTTGATGGTGGAAGAGTTTTACTTGGGAATAATCTTGCATGTAAGGTTGCTGGTATAGGATCAGTTAGCATTAAAATGCATGATGGTAGAATCATAAGCTTAGAACAAGTCAGATATATTCCAGAGCTTAAAAGAAACATCATATCCTTAGGGATTATACTGAAAATAGAGAACTACATATCATTAGAAATGGTACAGTAATAATGAAATGCTGTAAAAGAAATGGATTGTATATTCTTAATGGCTCAGTAGTATCACCTGGGGCTAATAGCATAAGTAGTGATAAAACCAGGCTATGGCACATGAGGTTAGCTCACATGAGTGAAAAAGGTTTAAAGGAGCTTAATAAATAAGGACTGCTAGGAACTGATAAAATTTCATCACTTCAATTCTGTGAAAAGTGTGTGTTTGGCAAAGCAACCAGGCAAAGATTTAATCCAGGAAAGCAAGAAACCAAAAACACCATGGATTATATCCATTCATATCTATGGGGACCTTCTCAGGTTTTATCTCATGGTGGTGCCAGATACTTCATTACATTTATAGATGACTTTTCTAGAAAAGTCTGGGTTTATGTACTAAAGAAAAAGAATAAAGCACTAGAGAAGTTTAAAGATTGGCTAACTCTAATGGAAAACCAAACAGAGAGGAGAGTGAAAAGGTTAGGAACAGAGAATGGGTTAGAATATTACTCAAATGAATTCAACCAATTCTGCATCAAGAAGGGGATAGTAAGGCACAAAACTGTAAGGCATACACCTCAGCAAAATGGGTTAGCAGAAAGGATGAATAGGACCCTAGTTGAAAAGGTAAGGTGCATGTTGTTCAATGCAAATATGTCCAAACACTTCTGGGAAGAAGCTGTCACTACAGCAGCTTACTTAGTCAATAGGAGCCATTCATCTGCCCTGCAGTTCAAGACTCCTCAGGAAGTTTGGTCAGGAAAGCCACAAGACCTCAGCAATCTCAGAATCTTTGGATGCCTTGCTTATGCTCACATAAACCAAGGAAAGTTAGAACCAAAGGCCATAAAGGGTTACTTCATTGGGTATCCAGAGGGTGTCAAGGGATTTAAAATTTGGTGCATTAATGGAAAACCATCTAGAACCCTTATAAGCCAAGATGTTGTGTTTGATGAAGAATCAATGTTGCATGAAAGAATAGAAACTGAGCTTAAAACAACAGACCTGGATAGATATGAGGAAGACAACCAGAAGGTGGAGACTAGTGAGGAACCAAAGGTCACAGAAAATGATTCCAGAACTGATCAAAGAGTACACAACAACTTGAAATTGGATGACTATCAACTGACAAAGGACAGACAGAGGAGAGTCATTAAGGTACCAAAAAGGTATGGCATAGCTGATATGGTCTCTTATGCCCTGGCAGTAGCTAAAGAAGTTATTAGTGAAGAGCCTACAATCTACAAACAAGCCATGAGCAGTAAAAATAAGAAAAAATGGTTGGGTGCTATGAATGAAGAAATCATCTCACTCAAGAAAAATAACACATGGATTTTAATCAAGAAACCTCAAGACAAGAGGCTGGTAGGGTGCAAATGGATCTATAAAATTAAAGAAGGGACTGTTGATGGTGAGCGTCTTAAGTATAAGGCAAGACTTGTGGCTAAAGGGTTCACAAAGAAGCATGGGGTGGACTTTAATGAGGTATTCTCCCATGTTGTTAAATATAGTTCTATAAGAGTTCTACTGGCAATAACAGCATTCAATGACCTAGAATTGGATCAAATGGATATTAAAACTGTCTTCTTGCATGGGAGTCTAGAAGAAGAAATCCTTATGGATCAACCAGAGGGATTTGTTGAAGAGGGGACTGAAAATATGGTAATTGGTATGTTTGCTAAAGAAGAGCTTGTATAGCCTAAAATAGTCCCCAAGGCAGTGGTATTTAAGGTTTGATGAGTTCATGATCAACCATGAATTTTGCAGAAGCCAATATGATAGCTGTGTGTATTTTAAAACCTTACCTTCTGGAGATGGTATTTACCTCCTTCTTTATGTTGATGACATGCTTATTGCATGTAAAAGAATATAGGAGATAGAAAAGCTAAAGTGGGAGTTGAATTCAGTTTTTTGAGATGAAAGACCTGTGGACTGCTACAAGAATTCTTGGAATGCAGATCGTGAGGGATAGAAATTCAAGAACTTTGTTCCTTACTCAAGCTCTATATGTTAAAAGGGTTCTTAACATATTTGAAATGAGCGATGCAAAGCCTGTATCAGTGCCATTGTCAGCACACTTCAGACTATCAAAGTTCCAAGAACCAAAAGAGGATAAAGACATTGAATATATGAAGACAGTGCCTTATTCAAGTGCAGTTGGTAGCATTATGTACTCTATGGTTTGTACAAGACCTGATATAGCTCATGAAGTAGGAGTTGTTAGCAGGTTTATGGGGAATCCAGGTAGAGAACAATGGAATGTTGTCAAGTGGTTATTAAGGTATCTAAATGGTACATCTAGTCATGGAATTCTGTTTGGAGGTTCTGAAGCTAAAATATGTCAAGTATCAGGGTTTGTAGACTCATATTTTACTGCTGATATAGACAAGAGAAGGTCTATTACAGGGTATGTTTTCATTTTGAATGGAGGGCGGTGAGTTGGAAAGCATCTCTCCAGTCAGTTGTTGCTTTGTCCACAACTGAAGCTGAGTACATTGCATTGACGGAAGCAATAAAAGAAGCAAAGTGGCTGAGTGGACTGGTTTCTGAGTTTGGATTGAAACAAGATTCAGTTTGCATTGGTTATGACATCTCCAGTGCAATTCAGCTCAGTAAGAATCCCAAGTATCATGAAAGGACGAAACACATTGATGTTAGGCTGCATTTTATCAGGGATGAGATTGCTAATGGTGTGGTTAATGTTGTCAAGGTTCCTACTCTAACAAATCCAGCTGATGTTTTAACTAAAGCAGTTCCTGCAGTCAAGTTTAGAAACTCTCTGAACTTGATTAGTATTGATAGTTTGTGAACCAAGCTAGTAGTTGTTGAAGATATAAGTGAAGCTACTGTTTGTTTTTCAAAATGAACTAAGGTGGAGAATTGTGAAGCCGAGAGTTAGTTGCATTCTATTATTGATGAGGTGGCACAGTGAGTCAGCATGGTGGGCCAGCATATGGTTAATTAGTTATGACCAAGAGCTGTATAAATAATAGAACTAAGGCTGATCACTGGGTATCTTTTTTCGGCTAAGTTGAGTGACTAAAACTGAGAGTAAGATTTCTTGGTTGGAAGGGATTAGTTCTCTGACATTTTGTAGTCACATTGTAATCAATCTTAAGCAATAAGGTTTCACACCCTTTAGGGTTCTTCAGCCGTGGATGTAGGTACTCTGGTACCGAACCACGTAAATTCTTTCCTTTTAGTTTTCTATTTGTTTCTGGTTTACACACTGTTCTTGGTTGGTCTTTGTGAATCTTGGCTGTTAGATTAAGTGCCGATATCTTCTTTTTCTTAACAGCTTCAAAAATCAATGGTCTTTTATGCCTTTTTTTTATAAAGAAAAATGTTTATTTTCAACCTCTATTTTTGTAAAATTTATCACAGCGAAACTTTAGAAGATAAAAACTTTATTTCAGAAGCGAGCTTGTAAAACGTAAATTAAAAATATTACGTAAGTTTAAGCAGCCATTATTAATCTATAATTTTAGTTGTGTGACACTGTGGATCAATTAATATTGGCTTGAATAAAAATCAATGATGTTTTTGAAAATCGATCATTGCATATGTGTTTCAAAAAAATAACAAGTTCTTCAACTTCAAGTTAGCTGATTTTGCTGGAATTCTTTTACAAATGCATGAAAATGTTGTCAATAGGTTTTAAGTGAAACAATTAATGAGAAGATGAAACAAATACAAAGTAAGAGATAAATTAAAAAAATAAAAATAAAAACTATGGAGGGATAAGTGAATAAGTAGGAGAGAGAAATGTTAATTAAGAATTACTAATAATATAGTATTAATAAATTATTATTTAAAATCTATGTCGTTAAATCAACCTAATATT
The DNA here is from genome assembly GCA_002013955.2 of Citrus medica. Taxonomy (NCBI): domain Eukaryota; kingdom Viridiplantae; phylum Streptophyta; class Magnoliopsida; order Sapindales; family Rutaceae; genus Citrus; species Citrus medica. The sequence continues at coordinate 418 of MKYO02008976.1, read as the reverse complement.
AAACCATCCATTGGTTATTAAATTTAAGGACTAAAAAATGATGTAAAAATAAAAGTAATTTTAACAGGTCAATTTTCCTTTTTTTCTTTTTTTGGCAATTTTCACATTTGTTGTGCTCATCTTATGCTTATGAGTTGAAATGTTTGAATCGAACGAATCGAAATTAATTGCCAATATGCATTACTAATTTAATACAGAGAGTACAAACTCCATGCATAATTAATAATCTTTATAGAACAAAAGATTTGTTAATTATATTCAAGCACAAATCACGCTGTATATTATTTCTTTATTCTTCTTCTTCTTCTTCTTCAAAGAGAATTTTTATTGAATAGTTATTTCTAAGCATTGGCTTTCTTTTCAGTATTAAGATACTTGGCAATAGCTTCAATGGCTGTTTGGAAATACTCCATCTTAA